>AWOL01S0012140.1:145457-156847 GCA_000715115.1 Nicotiana otophora | reverse complement strand
TTTTTTTATTTGAATTTTGGCAAAATAGCTGCCACTTCTTTAATGTTAGGTTCAACTCCCCTTCCACGGTTTGCACACTAACAATGCTGTGAGGCAGTCACGTTTTAGAGTCTTAATTTATCTTAAAAAGTATACTCCGTGCATCAAACAGAAAAATGGTGGTATTACTATAATGAAGAGTGAAGTACCTCCTTTTCTTTCAACTGTTACTATAATGAAGAGTGAAGTATCCCATGAACAGCTTATTTAAGAGCATAACTCGTGCATAACTCGTATCAAGTTCTTATTAATTAGATTTTTCGGCTCCATTAATTTTAACAATTACTATGACCAGTCCCAAACATGTTGGCATGGTTTATATTCAGAGGCGAATTTAGGATTTTTAAAACATGAGTACACCATTAAAGAAAACACAAAAAAGAAAGTATTAAATGAGAATTGGTCCACACTTCTCTAGGTAAATATCTCAACATTCAATAAAGTACACTATTTTCTATTTGGAGCATGAGTGCCAACAAATAATATTAGATCAATTATAGAAAATATATATATAAAATACCTTGTTTGCCACAGAAATCATAGGTTCACGTACCCCATATATTAGGCTATAAATCCGCCATGTCTATATTTATGAATCATCATTAACCATGATTCTTCATTTAGATATATCTCAGACCAATATTATGCGGAACAAAAATAAAAAATAAAAATTAAGAGTATTAGCTAGAAGTTCTCTTCACTTTCTATTACCGTGAAAATCCCTAATATGGGTACTTCTAGAAAGCATGGACCTAAAGTAAACATGCTAACATGATTATAGTAATATATTTTCAACTAATTGGTATGACCTGTGTAGATCTTTTTATTCTATGGTGCCCTATTTAGTTAATTTTGCATAGATTCAAAGAGATTGTAAACCTTTTGAGATAATTTTCTTACATATTGATTTTAGGTCTATTTCGTCTTCTTTAAGGATCTTCATTGATTATGATTTTGCACCTGACAGGTTTATCCTACCCAATAATTTCTGTAATTAGAAGAAATATTTTTGACTTAGGCCTAAACTCTAGTGCATACTACCTCTCTGAATAATTCTGAAATATTTCTCATACTTAGGCCCAATCACATATTTGTGCATACTTGATACTACCTCTGCACCTCACAGTATTAGGACCAAGCTATTGCTTTTGGATTACCTCCCGGTATAATTCTGAGTACTTCTCTGTTTTGGAAAAAAGATGGTCTCGAAATGCGAGGATAAGAACATTTAGTATTTAGAGTAATGTCATACAAATTAAGGTGGAGGTATTAACTATTTGTTATTTGACATTTTTTATGTTATTTTAATTCACAACTCACAATAGTTTTTTTATAGGACAAACTGGTATCTAATTGGAGTGCAAAGATTCACATATTAATGTGGCATATTAACCGAAAAATGACACCATCTAACGGTTCATTTGCACAAAACCAAAATTTCTCAATCAACCTTTGATGCCAATTATGGCAAACTCCTAATTATTTCCATGCAAAACAAATACCATTCTTCCCTTTATTTCACCTATCCTTTGTGTCCCTCAATAACTTCACGTCTACCGCTCCTCATTCTGGCATGGAGGAGCGGTCACCACCTGCTGCCGGCGACGTAAACGGCAAAGCCAGAAATCTCCTTTCATCAACCACATCGCTGCGCCTCACTCTCACGCCGTCTCGTTCGCCGGATCAGACCTACGTTGTCCAAATCCCTCGTGATCAAGTTTATCGTGTCCCTCCTCCTGAAAATGCCCGAATTGTTGAAAATCATCGTAAGCCAGATTCTCAAAAGAAAAACAAATGCACATGTTGTTGTTTGATCCTAGCCGTGTTACTTGGTCTTGCTATCATGATAGGAATCGTTGTGTTGATCATTCGCGCTTTGTACACCCCCAAATGTCCTGAATTTTCCATCACTAATATCCATTTCAAGAACGTTACGCACCCTTCAAATGGTCATGGCCAAAAGAATAATATTCATCCGCAGCCACACCCTCAATTTGAGATGGAGTTGAAAATTGTTAACGTGAATGAGAGAATGGATGTCGCCTTTGGTAAAGGAAATAACGGGAAGGCTGCCCTTACTTTCAAGAAACATGAAATTGGACAAGGGAAATATCCCTCGATTTCCCAAAAACCTAGGGATTCAACGAATGTACATTTCAACCTTGACGTTGGGAAATTGGCTGGTGATATTGAGAAAGGTCTTGAGGATGATAAGAAGCCGATAATGATGACCTTGAGCGTCCATGCACCATTGGAGATCACGAGCTGGGCAAAAGATTTGAAAAAGAATTTGATTGTTGCGTGTGATTTCGACGTGGAATCGTTGATGACAAATAAATCCAAGATTAAATCCGAAATATGTCAGACTGATTTCTAATGCCACCAATTAAGTTGACAGGTGAAAGGAAAATTTTAACAGTTAAATCTATTTGTGATATAGATGAATGTATAATTGTCAGTATCATCGTCTCTGTTTCGGTTAATTTTTTCCACACCTGCTTGATGATCACATTGCGCTGCATGTGGTTCTTTTCCCCTCCCCTACCCCCACCCCAAATTGATTAACCTAATTTTCTTTGTTCTTCGAAATTCGGGCGCCGCCATCTGTTGTATAAGGTACTATATAACTTGGATTTTTTAGATTGAATGAAGTGTAAAGTATTCTACTTTACCTCTTTAGATTTTTGTACATTTTACATTTCTCATATGCTATTCTTTAGCTGGCTAAGTTTTCTTTCTTTAATCATCTAAAACCTTGCCTTTTAAGATTGGATGAAGCATGAGGTCTTCTACTTTTCTTCTTGAGAGGATTGGACATTTGAAAATGTACATGTCAAACTGCGACATGCTTACCCTCAACCTGCATATTGTTTCAGGCAATTGCCATATTATCTGGCATAATATAATAACGAAGTCGTTACTCAAAGATATCAAATATGTATGTTTGCTCAAAGCAAAAGATTTATGACAGAATTTTTAATTATGAGTACCCTTCCCCATTTTTGTTAGTAGCTTTTATGTTCAAGACTGTAAAAAGGAACAAAGTATACTAGACTAGTCCCTTCATGTAATATGACGCATATATAGCTTACTATCTTCTCAAGAAAAAAAATATTTATTTCGCGAATCAGATGTCTACGTTTGACTTAAATAGTGTTTGAAAATGAGTTTTACATGCTATATATACGTACATGTACCCATTTTATTCTTTATGATATGAAAAAATTGAAAGAATGGTCCAAAGAAAAGTAACAGTAAGATTTTCCAGTTATGACATATAAAACGTGGTAAAAAAGATCATTAGATTTTGGACTAAGTAAAGATTAATTAAGTTGAATAATGAAAGTGGTTTAGTTTTCATGTTAATAAGCTTTTCGTAGTTTAGTGAAAAACGGCCAGAGAATTTTTAAGCGATCGGGCTAAGAACAACTACGATCACAACCGGGATAACGCGGAACCCTCAAAAGCAAGAGAAGACCCCCTCGTCTAATAATCAACATGATTTTCGGGGGGACGAGATTAATAATGTAACCTTTTTGGCAGCAAAAAAAAGGCAAAGGTATTGATGACCCATAGCAAGAGACTCCGGGAAGTCGCTGAGAACGATATCACCTTCACGGAGGAGGACACGGATGGACTCCTACTACCGCACAACGATGCCCTGGTAATTTCTCTTAATGTTCTAGATTTTAAAATTAAACGTGTTTTGGTGGATCCAGGGAGTTCAGCCAATATTATCCAATGGAGAGTGCTGGAACAAGCCAAGCTGACTGAAAGCATCATTCCAGCCACAAAACTCCTCGCCAGGTTCAATTTAGCAAGCATGACAATATGAGGGGAGATTTTGCTGCCCACGAATGCCGAAACGGTAATGAAGACGACCATTTTTGAATTAGTAGACGGCGATATGGGCTACAATATTATTCTTGGAAGAACATGGTTACATGAGATGAAGGATGTGCCGTCAACATACCATCAACTTCTGAAATTCCCAACTTCGGAGGGAACTAAGCAAATAAAAGGAAATCAACCGCCAGCAAGGGAGATGAGCGCTATCTTAGTTTCTAGTAGCAAAGGAAAGGAACATGCAGCATAGCAATTACGGTAACCGACACCTGATCCCGAGCCGAATGAAGTCAGTAGGGGGGAGTCGTCGGAATCCTATCAGGTACCAAGATATTTCCTTTTCAGGTACCAGAAAAAACGGACGCAACCAAATCCACAACGGAAGAACTCAAGCAAGTCGCATTGTTTGAGAAATTCTTGGAGAGGAAGTTCCACTTGGGGACAGGACTAAACCCGGAGCTCAGGTCAGGATTTATAGAATTTCTTAAATTTAACGTTGACTGTTTTGCATGGTCGCATGCAGATATGACAAGTATTCCGCTAGAGGTAGACACGCACAAGCTAAGACTTGATCCTAACATCCCTATGGTAAGTCAGAAGAAACGCCCTATTGCCGAGGTCAGGAACAAATTTTTCCAAGAAGAGGTAACTCGATCGCTTGATATCGGTTCAATCCGGGAGATAAAGTATACTGATTAGCTAGCTAACGTAGTAGTAATTCTTAAAAAGAATAATAAATTTTGTATGTGCATAGATTATAAGGATCTGAATAAGGCGTGCCCAAAAGACTCGTTCCCATTACCAAACATTGATCAAATGATTGATGCGACGGCCAGACACGAGTTGATGAGTTTCCTTAATGCCTATTCCGGGTATAACCAAAATAAAATGAACTCAGAGGATCAGTAAAAACATTCATTCATAACGAAACTTCGGCACATATTGTTATAATATGATATCGTTCGGGCTCAAGAATACCGGAGCCACCTATCAGAGGCTTGTGAATAAAATGTTAGAAAATCAAAAGGGAAAACCATGAAAGTTTACATAGATGATTTGTTGGTTAAGTCTTTGAATGCAGGTGGTCATCTTAAACATCTCCAAGAAACCTTTGACATCCTAAGGAAGCACAACATGAAGCTTAACCCCAAAAAGTATGCATTCAGAGCCAGTTCCGAAAAATTCTTGGGTTCCTGGTGTCACAAAGAGAGGTCGAAGTTAATCCCGATAAAATTAAATCCATCGAGGACATCCCCGACCAGCTATCAAATGTGAAAGAGGTCCAAAGGTTAACAAGAAGATCGACCTCTTTAAGCAGATTTATTTCCCGATCTTCCGAAAAGAGACATCTTCTTCACTTCTGAAGAAGAAGTTTAACTTTGAATGGACTCCGGAATGCCAGCAGACTCTGAAAGATTTGAAAAGGTATTTATCGAGCCCTCAATTACTATCAAAATCGGAGGAAGGCGAGCAATTGCTGATTTACTTAGCGGTCTCGAAGGTGGCGGTAAGTGTCATTTTAGTCCGTGAAGATGAAGGTATGCAATCTCCAATCTATTATGTTAGTAAAATTTTAACGGGAGCAGAAACTCGCTACCTACATCTGGAATAATTGGCCTTAGCTCTCATAGTCGCTGCTAGAAAGCTTAGGCTTTATTTTTAATGTCATCCGATAGCCGTGGTGACAATATTTCCCCTGCGGAATATCCTTCACAAACCTGAACTATCAGGTCAACTGGCAAAGTAGGCAGTCGAAATAAGTAAATTTGACATAGAATATAAACCCAGGACTGCGATCAAGCCACAAGTTTTGGCCGATTTTGTGGCCAATTTCAGTCCTGGACTGCTTCTCTTGGCCACCAAAGAAAGGGTGATGGTGTCGGAATCGACATCGAGAGTCTGCACCCTGTTCACGGATATAGCTTCCAATGTTAAATGGTCCAGACTCGGGGTAGTATTAATCACGCCTTCGGGAGAAACCCTAAGGCAGGCCATAAGAACTGTTCCGCTGACTAACAATGAAACTAAGTATGAGGCTTTAATTGTAGGACTCGAGCTAGCCCGGGGACTGGACTCCGAGGTCATAGAAATCAAATGTGATTTCCAGCTGGTAGTAAATCAGGTCTATAGGATCTTCAACACCAAAGAGCAGTGCATGAAACAATATGTAGTGAAAGTCCAGACTCTACTCACACAGTTCAGGGAATGGTCAATCACCCATATCCCGAGGGAAGAAAACGTGAAAGCGGATGCACTGGCCAATCTGGGCTCATCGACAGAAATAAAGGGATCAGACTCCGGTACGGTCGTGCAGCTTATGCATTCGGTATTGGATGTGGACAGTTATTACGAAGTAAACGTGACCAATTTGGTCTGGGACTGGAGAAATGAGATCATTGACTATCTCGAGCACGGAAAACTACCCAAAGATTCGAAGGCATCCTGGGAGCCCGTTACTATTTCAGGGGAGGACAATTGTATATAAAGTCTTTTCAAGGCCCATTGGCCAGATGTTTAGGAACCTCCGAGGCTAACTACGTCATGAGAGAAGTCCACGAAGGAATTTGTGGAAATCACTCGGGTGCGGACTCCTTGGTATTAAAGCTAATTAGGGCAGGATACTACTGGCCCCAGATGGAACAAGACGCTAAGACATGTTCAGAAATGCGATAAATGTCACTTGAAAATCAAAAGAATCACATCATGGCCTTACCATTCGAGCGCAAATGGTCAAGCGGAATCAACAAACAAGGTGATTATTCAAAATCTCAAAAGGATATTAGAAGCAGCCAAAGGGAAATGACCCGAAGAATTACCGGGAGTGATATGTGCATACCGAACGACGGCCAAGTCGAGCATGGGAGAGACACCTTTCGCTCTTGTATATAGAGCAAAATCCCTGATCTCGGTAGAAGTGGGAGAACCTACCATGAGATACTTTCGGGCGGATGAAGAAGTAAACAACGAAGCATTGTTGGTCAGATTAGACCTGCTCGACGAACGCAGGGACTTGGCACATATAAGGATGGTGGCCCCGAAACAAAGAACGAAAAGAATACTATGAAGGAAGCATCGTAAGCAGAAATAAGACCTTTAAACGACAAGGCATGGAAACAGTGAATCGCTACGGGACAACTAGATAATCTTTTGCTCTATAGCAAACTTCCTACTGGGAAATAAAGATTGCTATCAGGCCAAAGGTTACCCGACCGTTCACGAGTGCAAGCCACTGGGGGTGGTTAGATAGTCTTTGGCTTTATAGAAAAGTTCCTAATAGAAAGTGAAGCTTGCCATCGAACCAAAGATTATCTAACCATTCACTAGTGGAGTCATCAAAGGAACAAGACTTCCAGTGTTTAAATTGACACTTCTCGCATTCGAACACTGGGGGGTGGGGGGAGGGAATGGTATGAGAATATGACAACATGATTGGCACACATACTAGGACTACGGAATTCGGGAACAGAGTTGTATCCCCATAGAAAATTTTACAAATTAGCCACAATTGACTACTAGAAACACAACATTTTCCCATGGAAATTTCCCACGAAAAAATTGCTAGTGGCAATTCCCACCGAAATTCAATGGAAAAAGTAAATTTTCTTTTCACGAATAAATAATAATGTTTCCCATTAACTATCCTTGGGAACGGTTTTGCGCAAAAATGCGCGTAATTTAGTTCTCTCCGATTCAGTGAGAAAAGTCATTAAAAAAAATAATTATATAAAACTAAAAATTTTCCCAGGAAAAACAGTGGGAAAATAAAAAAAAATGTTTTCAAATATTCCCACAGATTCCGTGTGAACGAAAAATTTTGAATTTTGAATTTTTGTGCTTTATGAAAAAGTTTTCCCACGAAGATTTCCCACGGAAGTAGTGGGAAAGTTTTATTATTATTCACATAAACTTTAAGTTTTCTCTTAGTTTATTTCATGTTTTCTCCCTCTGTCTCTCCACTCCAACGGCGAATTCTTCACCTACTCTCTTTTCAATTTTGATTTTTTGAAATTTAGGGATTTTTTGCTATTTTAAAACCTAGGTTTGATAAAATTATTATTGTTCTCTTGTGCATGTATAGTCTAATTAAACCTAAGTCTTTATTTGTTTTGTCCTAGAAACAATGAATTTGTTAAAAGACAATATTGAGTTGGTTTATTCTTGTTAGTTTAATCTATTTTCTGGATCTATTTTTTTTTATATGGATTGGTGCTATGTATTTACAGGCGTTCTTCACAAACATGGAGAAATTAGAAAGATTTCCAAGTTACCCATGTCAAAGTGAGGAATATTTTCTTCCTTGAGAACTGTAAAATAATATAGTTTTTATTTAAAAGTAGCTACAAATTTGACAATGCAAGCATAATCCTGCTAGGATCTCAAGCAAACACCTTCTAAAACTAGAGTTTCCTTGAATTATGCCATATTTTTTATGATATAGTTACTAAAGTAATGTCTAAGTTTATATTGGAATATCTTTTTGGAATATTTTTCAGATTCTTTTAAAAGTACATGAATGAGGGTGGGCTTGGGTTTGTTCATAGTAATCTAAAAATATATCTTTTAATTGAATTAAAAAAAGAAAAAAGAAAAAAGAGAAAGAGTACTTACTAATATTTTTCAAAATTGAAGAGGAGAAATTAATGAGTTCATGGCTTATTTCATTAGGTACTTGAATGTGTCTATTTGAGAATGATTTTATCATTTGAGTTCTTGTCTTAGCTTAATATTTTCATTTGATTTTCTTTGTTTATAGGTGTTTGGTTCTTTAGAAGTTGAAGGTGATAGAATCTAATTGATAGCAGATGCCAGTGGTGCCTATTAGTTGGCTTATAGGTATTGATTTTTACAAAAGAGATGGTGTTGTAATTTTTTCCCATTAGAAGTACTGATACATTGTCTATATACGAGTAAGTTTCATACATTAGATATTTTTGAAACATATTAAAATGATTAAGTCCAGCCAGACTGCTAAGCTTGTTATCTTTCCGTGTGTTTCACTTTAAAGTTTGAGAAATGAAGATACTTACTTGCATAAATTTTCTTTAATAAAGTTTACTTTTATAATAATTATATTTTTTTATGGGATACTTTCAAACGAAGCTTGGAAGAGTTCATTCGAAATCAGTCGGTTGATGATAACTATGGAATACTTATCACTAGTGATGTTAAAAGTCTCAAGTCTCAGATAAACTCCCTCTTAGCATCTGGTGCATTTCCTATGCCCCGTTCTCCAGCATCTGATGATAATTAAGGACTAGTTTTTAGTTTGTCTTGGATGGTAGCTGGATGTTGAATATTGAATGCTGGACTTTTTGAGTTTTTTTTTCTACTTTCTCTTTAGTTGGATATTATTTATGAAATGGATTGAATTAGGTGTTGTTTATGAAATGAATTGGATTGCATGTTGAATTTGGTGTTTAAATGCTTAATTGTATTTAGTCTTGTATTGTTGGTTGTACTTTCTGTTGGGCAGGTGGTGTAGTTCTAAAAATAAATTTGGCCATGAAAATATTTTCCAGATTTTCCACGCATTTCCCACCGACTTCGTGGGAATTTTGTGCATATTTTTTCCAGAATTTTAATATTTCCCACTGATTTTCGTGGGAATGTTCATATATTTATTTCTAGGTTACGAATATTTTCCACTGCTTCCATGTGTAAAATAAAAAATTATCTAAATTATTTTTAATACATCTTACAGATTCGGTGGGAAACTTAAGAAAATTAAATTATTATATTATCTTACCTTTCCTACGACATTCGTGGAAAAATACACTATGTGACCCCACCAAGTTCTTGTGAAGCCCTCAGTGAGAAACTCTCTAGGAATTACCCACGAATATCCTGGGAAACTAATTTCCCACCAGCCATATTCTCACTGAGCGTCCCCCCTGGGAATGTCGTGGGAATATTGAAATTTCACACAGATTTCCCACCGATTCTTCTGTGAAAAAAGTCTGTATTTCTAGTATTCAAGTAATGGCAATTTCTTTTCAGCACAACGAATGCTTATGTACTTTTTAAAATGGAAGGAGTAAAGTAAACTCCTTTTATTTTTATCTTGTTTCTTGTCCAAACGATGAATAAATTTTATCATTTGAAAGTTAATCAAGTACTTCAAATGCTAGTGCTGGAATGAACAGGAGACGTCCTCTTCAAGAGTACCAGAAAACATAAGAGGGACCTATCTTATGAAACCTTCACATTAAAGGGTTGGTTTCGGAAGAACTTATGCCCGAAATCCAAATGCCATTGGAGAAAAGTGCACCCGAAGCCTTGCATAACTCGACGCCAAAAAGTAAAATTTGTGCAATGCTTAAACGATAAAGCACTTTTATTTATAACAAACGTGCCAAGCAACACAAGTACAAAAGTATGAAAAAGAAAAACAAAGGGAAAATAAAGAAAAAAGCTAAACTATTATGTCCCTAGAACTTGGGGGAAGAGAAGAATTTTCGCCCCCAGGAGATGTAGGTGAATCTGCTGCCGGCTTAGGACCTTGGCCTTCATCATCATCCCCTTCAAGTTCCTCCTCCGTTCCCGAGAATGCGGAACCAGAACCAGAAGAGTCAGTTGCATCGGGCTAAATCTGGAGGCCCCTTCGGGCAGTTGACTCCAGCTCATGGGCCTTGGCGATCTTGGCATCAAAGTCAATGACACCTTCTTTGGCCTCTTCTAAGGTTTTTCTCCTCATGTTATACATAGAATATGCTTTTTTAACAATGAGGGAAGCCGCTCGGCGCTGAGGCTCTTCTTTAAGCTGGTCAACCTCTGTCAAAAGGTTATTCCGCTCAGATCTAGCAGCCTGAAGGCTGACGTCAAGGTCAGAGGTAGTGGAGTTATAAACTTTATTGTGCTCTATGACCTTCTTATACTTATCTTCCATCCGGGCATGCTTCTCCTCAACAGCAACACCTCTTCAGCTTTGGAGTTCAAGGCTGCCTCCAAATTATTTAGTCTTTCAGTAAAGGCAACCTCACGCTAGGCAACAACAAGAACTACATTCTGGACCTCAGACCACTTTTCTTTGGTCTCTTGAAATTGTACCCTTAACAGGGCAGCCTCTTGGCTGAGGGTCACCACCTCTTAATCGCTCTGCTGCAATCGAGCCTCCAACTCAACGGCTTCGGCAACTTGTGCTTTTTTTCCAGTGCCGGGTGGCGAGCATCAATTTGATCCTACTCAGCCAACAATTGATCCCCTCAGATGTGATTTTCTCTTTATCAAGGATCAACCTCTGAAGGCCCTTATAAGCAAGGAAGTTAGCCTGCAAAGCAAAAGTTAAAATACAAAATCCTGTCATAGTGAAGCTAGAAGAAACAATAAGGGGAACAAATATCGTAGCGCTGCTGCGTTGTGCATGAAATTAATTATAACACATTTCCCTGAGAGAGAATGTATTTTATTCTTATCTGGCTTCAGGTAATTGGCGAGTTACACCGGCCAGGACAACAGATGACGCTTAGTAGAAATCGAGAGGAGAAATGAGGATCTGCAGGGGGGGG
>AWOL01S0012140.1:86993-143285 GCA_000715115.1 Nicotiana otophora | reverse complement strand
GGGGTAAATAGTTATGTCCAAATTTCCAATGCATTGGTAACTGAGGAGGAGGAACATCCTCCTCTCGGGTTTCTCCGGCGAGTGAGAATGATGTAGCAGTTGCTGGTGGCGTAGGCATGGTCGGCGAAGAAGGGGATGAAGTTGATGGCATTGTGGGTTGAGAAGCAGCTGTGGCAAAAGCAGTGCTAGATATTGATTGGTCATCAGCCAAAGATGGAAGAGGTCCGGTATCGAGCCTCAAAGTACCAGGAGTAGCGACTGGGGCTCGGAAGTGAGAATTGACATCTTTCACTATATCACACTCTCCCCAGTGCGTTTGGACGTCGTCAGCGGTTGGTGTTATTAGCTCTTCAGACTGAGCATTCTGTTAAGCTGATGAAGGTCGTCGTCTCCTCTGTAGAGAAGCCCCTTCATCACTGGCTCCCCCATCATCGTCAATCACCACAGTGGCTACGGTTGGCTCGGGCACAACGTTATTTACCTTTTTATTTTTACCCTGGGCCGTAGAGGAACATCACCTTTTTTCTACTTGTTTTCTGGCCGGGGACTCCGAGAGGAAACATTTGCACCAGAAGCAGGTCCGATGTCACCCGTTTGGGTGAAGTCCTCCTACAACAACCTTGTCTCATCTGCAAGATAAGCCAAAACGTCTTCCTCGGGGACAGTAACAGAGCCCTGCGGAAGTCAACCCAAAAAAGTCAACCCTGGGTCTGCACCTTGGAACCCGACAAGACTCATAAAATTCGAACACTCATTCCAATATGAGTCCAACCATACCAAAATCATTCAATTCCGACCTCAAATCGGCCTTCAAATCATCAATTTATGTTTTAGAGGGTTTTTACTAAAATTCTCAATTTCTCTAATTCAAATCATTAATCAAAAAACAAAATCGAGGTTGGAATCATAAAATAATAATAAATCCGAGTCAAAAATACTTACCCTAATTCAAGTAGTAAAATACCCTCAAAAATCGCCCAAAACCGAGCTCCAAAACCTTGTGAGAAAAAGTAACTAACTTTTGAAACAAGAAAAAAACATATAGCAGCTATCCCAGCTTGAATTCGGTCTAGATGATCTCTAAACTCATGCTTGCTAATCCCACCATGATCTTTGCAAGATTACACCAAATATAGACTCTTGAATCACCCAATTTGGCCTTAAAATGAGGGAGATATGATGTTTTAAAGTTTTAAAAGCAATCTGAAAATTTTAGGGATATAAATGGCATTTTCGTAAATACGTACACTAGAAGAAAAAAACCCAGCAATATGAAAATCTTCGTTTTAGCACCAAAAACTCATTCGGAACCTCCCGAACACAAATTATATATGTATTCCAATCATAAAACATGTTACGAACGTACTCGCACACTCAAAACACCGGAAAAGGTCATCTTGACCTGATATTGACCATGGTCAAACTTCAAATCTTTAACATAACTAGTTTCTCAACCGATAATCCAAAACACATCCGAGCCCTCGGGACCCCATCCAATCATACCACCAAGTACAAATACATCATCCAAACTTATCCAAAGCCTAAAAAAACCCACGAAAACATCACAACAAAGAATTGAGGTTTAAACCGAATATAATTTCTCTTAAGTTGTTAAATCTTCATTCTTTCAAAAGAGTGTCCAAATCACACTTAAACACTTTGGATTACTTTCAAACTTTGCACACAATTTAAATTCAACTATATAGACCTATCCAAAGTCTTAAAACACCAATTGGAGTCCAATAATATCGAAGTCAACTCTCGATCAAACTATGAACTTTTAAGTTCTTCAAATTGTCAACTTTTGACAAATAGTATTGAATTTTTCTTGGAACCTTCAAAACCAAATTCGAACATATGTACAAGTACAAAATCATCATACGAACCTATCAGAATAATCTAAACCCGATTCCGAGTCCGTTTACCCGAAAGTCAGACCTTGGTCAAATCTTCCAACTTAAAGCTTCTAAAATGAGAATCATTCTTCCAAATCAATCCAAAACCGCTCAAAAACCAAAATCAACCATACACGCAAGTCATAATATGAAGCTACACAAAGTATCAAACAACCGAATGAAATGCTAAAGCTTAAAACTATCAGTCGGGTCGTTACAGATGATATGTGATGGCCTGGGGGCATATTATTGATTATATCCGTGTAATGGTGTGATGTTCCTTGTGTATTTCCTGCATATTACGTGCCTTGTGGTGTCGTTTCCCATGTGCTACTCGATGTCTTTGATAATACTTATTGACTTGGGCTGGGATAGTACACTTTCACATGCATACACCATAACATATCATTTATACCAGATTAGGAGTATGAAACTTGATATTCTTTGATCATGCACATGAGTTCTTGTATATTTGTTTTCTCAGCGATATGGTTGGACTTTTATCTTATGACCAGGCTAGGCGGATTGGGATATTCATCCTGTGATCATGCCCGACGGATTGTGATATTAGCCCGTCACCACACCGAGCAAATTATGATAGTGAGCCTGTGACCATGCCGGGCGAATTATGATATTGGCACGTGAGTTATCCGTGCAACACACGAGTTGTTCGTATGGTTGTGATTGATATCGTGGGCACGAGGTGTCATGTGTATATGATTCGAGATTTGGGACTCGTGATTTGTGATTATGAGGTGTGGTACCTTGCAGTGATTCTCGTTGTAAACCATATATTAGAACGACTTGATTGTTTGGTTGTCATTGGTTTTCCATAATTGGTTCAATGGTAATCTAATTGTGTTCTGATTATTTTAATGCGTTATCACCTGGTTACTCCTTGTTACCATTTGTTGCTTTTACTTTCCATTGCTAGCTTTAAATTGTTATTCTTTTCATGTTTTGCTTTGTAATGATATTCATTTTTCTGTTAGCTTTATATTAATACTTTGCCCAGGTTTTTATGTCTAGTAGGTGTATTGACTTGTACCTTGTCATTAATCTACCGAGGTTAGTCTTGATAGTTACTAGGTACCGATTGTGGTGTACTTATACTACACTTCTGCACATTTTTGTTCAGATCCAAGTACCTAGGAGCGTGTAGTATGAGTACACCACGATCAGTACCAAGTAAGTATCAAGACTAACCTCGGTAGAGTAGTGATGAGGTACAAGTCAAGACACTTACTATACATAATAACCTGTGCAAAATATCAATATAAAGCTAATAACGGAAGCAAGAATCAGTAAATGCCAACAAGGAATAAACATGTGATAGAACAATAAAGTAATCAGAACATGGTTAGTGTACCAGTGAAACCAATTAAGGAAAATAAATGACAACCAAATAACCAAGGCATTCCAACTCAAGGTTTACAATAAAATCACCCCGAGGTACCACACCACATAATCACAAGTTACGAGTCTCAAATCACAAATCATATACACATGGCACCTCGTACGCACATTATCAATCACAACCGCCCGACATGGTCACATAATCAGCATCACAATCCGCGAGGTGTGTTCACAGGATCACTATCACAAACCACACGAAATGGTCACATGCTCACTATCACAATTCGCCCAGCATGATCACATGCTCAATATCACAATCCGTCCAGCATGGTCACAGGCTAACAGTCCAACCATATCACAGAGCAAGCAGATATACAAGAATACATGTGCATGATCAATGAACATCAATTTTCATACTCCTGAACTAGTATAAATGACATATTAAGGTGTATGCATGTGCAAATGTACTATCACAGCTCAAGTCAACAGGTAAAATCAGAGACACCGAGTGGCACAATAAATACAACACAATAAATCACGTAGTATGCATGACACACACAAGGAAGTCACACCACCACACGAATATCATCAATAACATGCCCCAAGGCCATCATATATTATCCTTGACATAGCCCCTTGTCTCGCTTCATGCACAACAATAAAGTGAATGCCCGTCTTGTCTCGACACACGCACAATAATAATTATCCCACCTTGTCTCTCCACATGCGCAAACCCAATACAACAACATAATAAAACGGAAATAACTCAATAATGAAAGATATTCCATAAAACAACTTCAATTAAAACTTGTTAATAGCTCTCAATAACTACAACTCCAATCAAATGTATAGGAATAAAACCAACAATGAAAGACATGACATGTAATAACAACCTTAATTAAATGCAAATAAGAGTAAACTCGACAATAAAAGATAGAACATGTAATAACAACTTCAATTAAAGCATATAAGAGTAAACTCGACAATGAAAGATAGAACATGTAATAAAAACATCAATTAAAGCATATAAGAAATCTAGGAGTCTAAACCGATCAATTTTATATATAAGCCTATGTACACACTCATCACCTCATGTACACGTCTTTCACATAATTCAAATAGTACAATTAAGCCCAATTCTACGGGGTAGTTCCCCCACACAAAGTTAAGCAAGATACTTACATCAATTAGGCCAATTCATCACTCAAAAATAGCTTTTCCTTTAAAATTTACCCCCGTTCGGCTCGAATCTGACTAAAAAAGACCTAATACTAACAAGCAATGCAAGAAAAACCAATCCGAATCAATAAAGTTAAGATCATTAATTAAAATCGAAGGGTCAACCTCGGTCCCGCACCTCGAATCCCGACAATCACAAATTCCTAACATCCATTGCGATATGAGTCCAACTTTATCAAAATCATCCAATTCCGACCTCGAATCGGCCCTCAAATCATCAATTTATATTTTAGAATTTGTTTTACTAAAATTCCCAATTTTTCCAATTCAAATCATCAATCAAACACTAATATCGAGGTTTGTTTTGCTAAATAGATGCATTTATTGAAAGAAAACTAAGAAGCATTATTACAAATAGGAACTGAACGTAAAGTTACAGCCCCTATTAAGTCTTGTTCAAAGTGCATGAAAGTAAAAGGTTGGGGGGAGGGGGGGAGACAAAAAGGGTACTGGATGGGTCAGTTAGGGGATCCCGGGCCTTTCCAGCTTTAGCAAGAGCATCAGCCACACCATTGCCCTCCCTGTAGATATTACGTATTTCTGGCGATAGAAGATCATCCATGAGGGACCTGCAATCAGATAAAAGATGTAAGTACTTCGGGTTTGGCGCTTTAATAAGAGAGAGTAATACCTGAGAATCAGTTTTAATAAGTAACAGTGTCAAATTTTCCATGTAAGCAATCTGTAAGCCAGTGAGCAATGCTAGTATTTCAGCATGTGTTTCATTTGTGACTCGTAAAGGTCTTGAGAAAGCAGTGATCCATGTGCCTCAATAGTCGTGGAAAACTCCACCGGCTCCTCCATGTGTGTTTGAGTGATCAAATGCACCGTCAATATTAAGTTTGAAGATTCCAGCTGGTGGTGGAGATCAAAAAATGTTGATGATAGTTGTTGGATAATTATTTGGGGGAGTAGTGGCCAAGTGGACATATTCAATGGCTTGAAAGGTGATGTTACAGAGTGGAACATTGGTAGTGGAGCTGTTAAAAGTATTATAGTTGCGGGTTAACCATATGTTCCATAAGATAAGGGGGATGAGGACTGAGGTGGGAATGAGAATATTTTTGACAATCAGTGATGTTATGTTGGTGAGGCAGTGAGTTTTTAACCATGAAAGATGGCTATTTGATGGCGGGTAAATGTTGAAGCGAGTCCAAGTTTGTATTGACAAAGGGCAATTGAGGAAGATATGGGTTGTATCTTCTGTATGGTGATGACATACATGACATGAGGTATTCGATCGTATATTACGGTTATATAAAAATACATTTGTTGGAAGTTTATGATGGGTAAGTAACCACATAAAATGTTTTATTTTATTAGTCGCAGGGATGTGCCAGATCCATTCATTGTGGTATAGAAGGAGGTGATGAAGGTGTTGTTGGAGGAACAATTGATAGGCAAATTTAGTTATAAAGTTTCCAGTTGATGTGGGATTCCAAAAGAGGGTGTATCGAGCGTAAGGAAACTGTGAAATGTGGGTATTACGTATAAGCTCAATAATGGGGGGGGGGGGGGGGGGGGGGTAATTCAAAGGAAATGGGTTGAAATATCCAAGCATGGTTTGTGATAAAATAGTTGACATGGAGGTATAAGTCTTGATGTGTTAGGGGGCCGTGGATGAGATTGCGAAGTGATAGGTTAGGTGTTATCCAGGAGTCGTGCCAAAGGTGGATGCGTTGGCCATTGGCAATATTCCATATGGTACCTTGTTGGCATAGATGGTTCCCTTTAAGAATGCTTTTCCAAGTATAAGAATCATTAGGTTTAGCTATAAGCACATGTGTATTAGCGTTCCTGGAGGAATGATATTTACCCTGAAGAATGATAGTCCAAATGGTAGACTTAGTATTGCAATAACGCCAGGCAAGGCTTGCAAGTAGGACTATATATTTTGGGTATAGTTTTTGAATACCCAAGCCACCCATTTGTTTTGGTAGTGTGATAGTGTCCCAGTTGAGGAGATGCAGCTTATGCTTATGAGGTGTAGTGCCCCATAAAAATTTACACTGGATGCGGTCAATGTGAAGTAATGTCTTCTTAGGAAGAAGATTAAGTTGCATAGCATATGTTGGTATTGGATTGAGAACCAATCATATTAGGGTAACACGACCAACAAGATTGAGAAAGCGGGTTTTCCAACCCTGGAGTCTCTGATTCATACAATCAATAATATATTAGTAGTTGGGTGATTAGGGTTGTAGTGAGGTTATGGGAAAACCTAAGTATTTTCCAAAAGTCGATGTTGTACGCATGTTTAATATACTAGCAAGCAATTGTTTATCTGTGATGAACCAAAATATCATCTTTAAATTTAATAATTAATTTTGTATTTTAAGACCTCAAAAAGTACTATTTATCATTCCTCGACTTACGTGCGCAGTCCGTAAAATTTTCCGGAAAGTTTTCAGGTGAAAAATGGATTAAAATGTATTTTAGAGCTTTAATACTCAACTAAGTTGACTTTGGTCAATATGTTGAGCAAACTTACCCGGATCAGTGTTTTGACAGTTTTGGTAGGTCCGTATCGTGATTTGGGACTTAAGCGTATGCCCGAAATCAAATTTCGAGGTCCCTAGCCCGAGATATGGAATTTTGATGAAAAATTAAAAGTTTAAGTTCAAATAGTGACTGGATATCAAATTATGTGCAAACGACCCTGGAATAGAATTTTGATGATTTCAACAGCTCCGTATGGTGATTTTGGACTTAGGAGCGTGATCGAAATTTTATTTGGAAATCCGTAGTGGAATTCGGTTTGAAATAAAAAAAGTTAAATTTTTGGGAAGTTTGATCGGGAGGTTGACTTTTTGCTATCGAGGTTGGAATCCGATTCTGGAAATTGGTATAGGTCTGTTAGGTCATTTATGACTTGTGTGTAAAATTTGAAGTCATTCCGAATTGATTTGATGTGTTTCGGCACAAGATATAGAATTTGGAAGTTCAAAGTTCATAGATTTTTATTTGAGGTACGATTCATCGTTTTGATATTGTTTGATATGGTTTGAAGCCTCGACTAAGTTCGTATTGTATTTTGGGACATTTTGAAATAATTGGTTAAGGTCCCGAGGGTTTCGGGTGGATTTCGGAAGGTAAACGGAATGGATTTCGGACAAAGAGGGTTGCTGGAAATATTTGGTACGTGGAGCCAACTTTGGAAGCTTATATCTCCCAATTCATAAGGAATCGGAAACTTTTCAAAACATGAAAGTTGTAGTCGTTTAATTCTAGTTTCCAGAAAGTTATATCATTCATTATTTGGACATTTGTACAGAAAGTTATGATAGATTGAATGAAGGCTGGTAGAGCAGTTTTGCCAGAAATATGCGTGGTTCCAAATTTGGAAGCTTATATCTCGCAATTCATAAGGAATCGGAAAATTTTCAAAACATGAAAGTTGTAATCGTTTGATTCTAGTTTCTAGACTTTGCTTACTATAATTTTTATTGACTGTATCGAATTAATTATGACTAGATACGAGTCGATCGGAGTCGGAAAATCGAGGAAAAAATATAATACTTGGTTAAATTAGAGCAAGTCGAGGTAAGTGACTTGTCTAACCTTGTGTGGGAGAAATTTTCCCTAGGATTGATAATTGTAATGTGTGAAAAGTCGTGTACACGAGGTGACGAATGTGTACACGGACTAAATGTGAAAGATTATGTTTTAATTTGTGTAGATCACTGTTGCGCATTAATTAAATTATTTTATTTTGTTATATTCTTCATTATTGATTTAATGTTTATATTTTAAATTTGCTTGACCTTTTCCTGCTAATTATTTTATCTGTTTAGTTAGAACTTGGTTTCTTTTATTCTGTGCATTATTTGAAGGTTGATTTTCTTTAAATTAAATATTATTAATATGAAGTATTTGACATTTTTAAACTTGATATTGAAGCAACGTATTAAAGAATTTGAAATATTATTTTCCTGAATTATTTACTCCTGAATATTTTTGTAAGATTTTCGTACTCATTGTGATGGAGCAGTGAGTTCTTTATTGTGAAAAATATTATTGTTGAATTATTTTGACATGAGCCGTGAGCTCTTTATTATGGAAATATATTATTGTTGAATTATTTTGACATGAGCCGTGAGCTCTTTATTGTGAAAAAATATTATTGTTGAATTATTTTGACATGGGCCGTGAGCTCTTTATTGTGGAAAAATATTGTTGTTGAATTATTTTGGCAAGTTAAATTATTTGAGCGCCTGAGGTGCAAATTGTGATATATTGTGATATTGATACGCATGCGGTGGTATAAGGTCTGAGTATTGAAATACAAGCGGTGAGATAAGGGTGGCTTGATACGCGTGGCTAGTAGGGGGACTACTAGGAGTCATGCGGTGTGATAAGGATGGCTAAAACGCGGGATACTATTTCGGAAAAAATATTTTCTTTAAAATAAATTGTGAAGGCTCCCGCGGTGAGATAAGAAAATGAGATATTGTGAATTTATTTATTATTTGGGACTACGAGGAGGTACCTCGGGAGTGCCCATTTTGATATTGATTTATGGCCGCAATTGCTTTTGATTATTGTTGTGATTTTCTTAAAGTGGAAAAGAATTCTGTTTTGTTTCCACGAGATATTTATTTGCCATTATTTGATGTAATTAAATATGACATACTACTTGATTCATTTTCATTGTCATTTTATCTTATAATATTGTTTAAACATTTTACCATGCCATTATTTATTCTCCAGTAGGGCTTGACCTGACATCGTCACTACTTTACCGAGGTTAGGCTTGGCACTTACTGGGTATCGCTGTGGTGTACTCATACTACGCTTCTGCACATCTTTTTGTGCAGATCCAGATATATCTTATCAGACCACGCATCAGTAAACTAGCTGTACGAGGAGACTTCAAGGTATATCTGCCAGTGTTCGCAGACTTCGGAGTCCCCTTCTATCTTATAATGTTGTCTTCCTTATTTGCTTTAGACTCTGATGTACAGAGACATAGAGAATAAATTCTTAGAAGCTTGTGACTTATTTCTACCGGATTTTGAGAGTTGAAATTGTTTGAATTGTAGTTTATTTATTTCACATATTTATTATTATTCTGCATTGCTAGGCTTACCTAGTCTTAGAGACTAGGTGCCATCACGATATCCTACGGAGGGAATTTGGGGTCATGACATTATCATGTGAGGAGACATTTTGGAAGAAAATAGTTTTGGATTTGTGGAAGTTGATGTGTTCACCTAAATGACGACCTAATTGTTCAAATATATTTATAATGGTGGAAGCATTTTTTTTATGTGCCTTAGCAAACAGTACGATGTCATCAACAAAGAGTAGGTGTGACAACTTAGGTCCGACACTTCCAATTTTTATAGGATTCCACTGGTGAGTCAGTATGGCATCGTCGATTAATTAGGAGAGAGTATCCATACATATAATAAATAGATAAGGTGATAAGGGATCTTCGTGATGTATTCCCCTTGAGGGTTGGAAGAATTGTGTAGGTTGACCGTTTATTAGTACAAAAATGAAAGAAGTAGTGATGCACGACATTATGAGGGAGATGAGTTGATTGGTGACATTGAGACGTTGTCAGGAGTATCGAATAAACTACCACTCCAGTCGATCAAAATCCTTTTCAAGATCTATTTTGAGGATCAGTTTATATGTTTGACCAGTAGATTTGCGGAAAGAGTGTAATGCCTCCTGAACAATAATAGCATTGTCAACAGCTCTTCTCCCGGGACAAAGCTGCATTGGTTTGGGTGAATAAGGGTGGGGAGATAGGGGCGAAGTCTATTAATAATAATCTTTGTGATTGTTTTATATGCAGTGTTACAAAGTCCTATGGGCCTGTATTGGGAAATATTTTCAGGATTCTTAACTTTTGGGATGAGTGTTACATAAGTTTTATTTAAAGTAGGAGGAATTGAGGAGGTAGTAAAAACATCTCTACAAATAGTGAGAATGGCAGATTTCATGTTGTTCCAGTATTTTTGAAAAAATATCGGATGACGCCCATCTGATCCAGGTGCCTTTAAAGGTTTAAAAGAGTGAATAGCTTTATATACTTCAGCGTTGGACATTGTCCTAGTTAATAAAGCGTTATCTATGTCTAATAGAGAGTTGGGGCTAAGATCAGTAGGCATGTGTTAAACCAGTAGTAAAACGTTCTTGGAAATGGGAAAGGATAGTTGCCCTGATTTGATGGTGGTCAAATGTCCAATTTCCCACGGAGTCTAGGAGGCCCATGATACTGTTTCGCCTCCGACGTTGTATAGTGGTGAGATGGAAAAATTTAGTATGAGCATCACCATCATTTAGCCATTGAACACGAGATTTAAGTTTTCAAAAATCTTCCTCATGTTTGAGTATTTGATTTAAGTCTGTTATGAGGCGATTTTCCAAATTATAGTGAAAGCTATTTTTTCTAGTAGGGTCCATATTTTGAAGACCCTGAATGCGAGCTAAGGTGATTTATTTTTGTAAAAGATGTTACCAAAGGTGTTGGCATTCCAATATTTAGCATGTGAAGTGAAGTTTTCTAAAGCTTCATCATATGGAGAATGATCATGCCAACTCGCAGAAACTACGGAGTCGAAGGTTGGATGGTTTAACAACATAGTCTCAAAACGAAACAGGGATGCAAACTTTGGAATAACTTTAGTAAGATCTAAAATTAAAGGACAATGGCCCGAATGAGTACGTGGGAGATGAGTAACAGTGGAGTCTTGGAATAAATGCAACCATGCTGGATTAGCAAAGAAACGATCAAGTCGTTCATAAATAAGTGTACGTCAGTTTTTTCTATTATTCGATCAAGTAAATCTACTACAAGTAAATCCTAAATCTAGAATGTTAATGTTATGTAAACAAGTGTTGAAAGCAGATGATCTAGCATTATTGATGGGTTACCGCTGAAGTTTTCAGACAAACTAGTAATTTCATTAAAATCTCCACACAATAGCCATGCAGAAGTATTATGTTTCACGATTTCCTCATGGTTATTCCATAATAGTTTTCTATTGCAATAAGATGTGCTAGCATATATTAGAGATATTAACCAAGGTTGTGATGAGCTGCTTACCTGGACAGAGGTGTGGAGTTCCTGAGCTGTAACTGTGATAGTTGTTGATGTGTATGTTGGTGATGTTTCGTTGAGGTCGCTGATGGTTGTGTTAGCGGGGAATGTAGGGGCGATACATGTTGATGGAACTGTTGGGTTTTGGAGGTAGTATGTGGTTATTGTGAAACAGTGAGACTATAGGGTAGGGTTATATCAGGATGTATGGTCATGTTGGTACTGCCGGTGAATATGTTTGTGTGTATTTGAGCGGTGGTGGTATGATGCGATTCTTGTTCATCAGAGGTTGTGATAGTCGTCGAAATGGGAAACAAAGAAGGTATAGGGTTAGTAGGGTTTATATGTGGAGATGGTGTAGCTGAGGTGGCAGTTAAAGAGGCTATGTCATGTGATGAGTGTATTTGTGTGAGTAAGGTTGAGGGTGTTGTGTCAGTAGAAGAAGTGGTGTGGGGCAGCGTGGGAGATGTAGTAGTAGGTAGTGTGTCTTGGAAATTGATGGGTAATGAGTGCTCATGTGGGATAGGCAATGATGTTGGTGGTGTAAGGGACTGTGTTCGCTATTTTTTCATGGAACCCTTGTGGGAGGGCCCACTATTTTTTGTAGGCTTAAAGTTAGATGGGGCCGGTGTGGAGAAGGTGAATTCAATTAGATTGGGCTTTAGTGGGGTGTTATTTTGGGCCTGCCCGCTGGGACCATTATGTTTAGGCATTTGTGATTGGTTAGTTGCAATGGCAGTTGTGGTAGTGTGTTCATGGGATTGAAAATTAAATCTGTTGGAAGTGGGTAGTAGTGTTTTTGAAATGTTAGGAGTGTTGGTGTGTGGTGTGTAGGTATTGAAAGTAGTGTTGTGGGATTGACTAGTAGTTGAAGAGGAGCGAGTGTTTCGATTATTTATTTTTGGGTAGTTGACAATTTTCCAAGGGCTTTCGTCAGCATTAGGTGTGGTTTGTCAGTAACGGTTAGTGCAGTATGGGAAGTGGAGGCTTGTGGTGTGTGGAATTTTGCGCAAGAAGGTGCAATGTGACCAAGACAACCACATGTGATACAAAAGGGATGGTATCCTCACATAAAATAGGTTGTAAGTGTGATTTAATAAGGATCTCTATTGGTAGTGGTTTACCTAACGGAGGAAGAATGCAAAGCCTGGCGTAACATCCTCTAGTAGTCTGAAGAGTGCAGATGTCTATTTTTAATAGTGTACCAATCATCTTTCCAATTTGTTGAAGGATTCAGAGGTCGTAATACTCCGTAGGGAGTTCTTGAAGACGGATCCATATGGTAGAGAGGTTAATTTGGGCAGTGGCTGGGTTGAACCTAGGTTCCCATTGGCGCACAGTGAGATATAGTGCACCCACAAACCAAGGTCCTTGTAGCATGACTTTGTTATATGTGGTAGTGCAAAAGATACGTTAGTTTAGTGCGTAGGTAGTGGTAGGGAACGTTTTTCCTAATAATTTGATAATAGCAGCGTGTTGCCAAGGACGGTAGAGACGTGTTTTGTCTGTAATGGTGAGAGGAATGAAATATGGATATTGGTGTGGATTTTCTTGTTCAGCATCCAAACATAACTTACTCAGGAAATCAGTTTCTAGATCTATAAATGGGTTCTTGTCCTTTTCTAGTAGTATATCTCAAAAAGTGAAGGGGTTTGGTGATTGGTCATTTATTGTTGATGGTTTGGGTCTAGCAGTTCTTCGATGTAACTGATCTATTTCTTGATCAGTTAATTCCGTGTCGGAGCAGCTGTTCATGGGGGCGGTTGGTAGATAGTATTGACCGAGGAAGACGGTGTGAAGGGGCAGTCTCTCTCTAGGTTACTAATATCGAGGTTGGAATCATGAAATAAAACTACTCCGAGTAAAAAATATTTACCCCAATCTAAATCATGAAAATCCCCTCCAAAGTCGCCCAAAACCGAGCTCTCTAACTCAAAATATGATAAAATAACATAAACCCTCGAAATATAGTACTTTATAACACTGCTATAGGATACCCGTCGCGAATGCGGAAGAAGCTTCGCGTTTGCGATGAACAAAATACACTGCCACAAAATAACACTACGTGCTCGCTGCACAAACCTCGCGAATGTGCTGAATACCGCTGATAGAACATTGCAAACACATTGCCACCTGCGCGAACACGATGAACAAAGCCTCCAGCTCCCTCACTGATACGCGAATGCGGCACAACACTACGAACGCAATGCCCCATGCCTGACAAAGCTACGTGAGCATGACTCTTAAGTCGCAAACGCGAAGAAGAGAAATACCTAGCTCCCATAATACAGTACACGATCGCGGTCACTACCTCGCGATCACGAAGGACATCAGCAACAACAAAAAACTAGTAACACAACATGAAGGAAAATGGTCGGAAATCAATCCGAAACACACCCGAGCCCCTCGGGAGCCCGTCCGAACATGCCAACAAGTCCCAAAATATAACATAGATCTACTCGATGCCTCAAATCACATCAAATAATATCAAAACTATGAATCACCCCTCAATTCAAACTTAATGAACTATATCAAATTTTCAAATTCCAAACTTACGCCGAGCACGTCTAAACAACTCATAATCACCTCGAATTTTGCATACAAGTCATAAATGACATAATGAACCTATTCCAACTCCCGAAACAACAATCCGAATCCGATAATATCGAAGTGAACTCCTAATCAAACCTATGAACTTTCCAAACTTTTAAATTGCCAACTTTCACCAAATAGTGCCAAAAACGTCTAGAAATATCCAAATGCAAATCCGAGCATACGCCTAAGTACAAAATTACCATCCGGACCTAAAGGAACCATCAAAACTCTGTCAAATACACAAAAGACAAACTTTGTCAACTCTTCCACATTGAAAATCATTCCTTCAAATCAATCTCATACCACTCAAAAGACAAAGCCTACATTGCACGCAAGTCATAATACACCTTATGAAACTACTCAAGAACTCAAACCACCAAACAAAGTGCAAATGCTCAAAATGACCAGATCGGTCGGGTCTTTACATTCTCCCCCACTTAAAGATACGTTCGTCCTCGAATGTGCCAAGAGTTATTCCAAAGTCATCAAACCACGACATAACTTCACTATACACAAACCATGGGTGATACCACATCACCCCAACCCATATAAGCCTGAAAACTCAGCCTAACTAAAGATCCTTACTTCAACCTTAGTCCATAAATTTCAGAACCCACATCCCCAACATCTGGAACTTATTATAAGCCCGATTCTCGCATTTATACATTTTATAAGTCTGAACAAGCCGTATCAATCCATTATCATATTTCAAGAAATAATCACATGATATACTACATAACTCAAATGCTCATTGCAATGACTTCCGGCTACAATAGGTGCTCAATAACAAATCCGACACCGTAACAAACCTCATAACGACTAGAGCCTTGTTCCAAACCTTGAAAACACAAATAACAAAACAATATAAGAAATGCGTGAAAACTCATAGACACTCACCCGACCAATAAGCTACACCAAACTCCACCTAGACATATACATCGCAATCCGGATCCAACAAGCACAACTCGAATGTACCCAATGATGGAAAGAGAATCAAATAAGAGGACCATCCCACAAGCTCAACAGATATCACCACAAAGGTGCAATGCTATCAATCCATCTCATAATGAGAAACAAAAACATACGAAATAAACACAAAGGCGCATATCCCAACATAATGTCGTTGCGATGCGTGACCTTGTCCAACACCGGTCCCCATTGGACATATCGAGCCATGATGCTCACAATCAACAACCATATGCATCTCAATAGCAAACACACAAAGTGCACGACCAATAACCATGGAAAAACAGATAACGCAATGTACCACAAACAGGAAAATCATAACCAAGGCTCAGTCAACCATGCAACACCCCAAGAGCCATCTCGCTTGAAATCCTCCACAAGGCCTAAACAATACTGCATTATGTGTGCAAATAGTAAACAGTCTCACAACTCACCGTAGCATAGTAGAGTAACTCATGGAATACATCAAAACATGAATAAGATCAACTCCAACCAATGGCACCACCCTCAACAATAGTTGTGCTGAGTAAACAAATCCGACTTGATGAGGAATACACATCCTCATTAGGCCTTCCCATGGCCTTAAAATCAATTCCGATGGTCCCAAAATAGGTAGATAATCTTCAAATGCCCACAAACCACTATGTTTCCTCTAAAGCGCCCAATAATGCCGCAACCGGGATACCCATTCTGAAGAGACCTTCTGTGAATCTGAAGTTATTTTCTCTAATCGCTCGTATACTGAAATGTAGAATTAATAATGGCACAAAAATACTGCAAGTCTCGGTACTAACCCATGCAGTACTTAGATCTTAGCCATATGCAATTTCGGGGAATTCTCCCATACATATATACCTTAGACCAAAACTACTATAACACATGACTATGCAATCTAATCATCGATAGTAGACTCCCCTACTTGGTGCGAAGCCATAGGACACAACATCTGATGATCCATAATACCAGCCTTTATAAGCTCATATAGCACCAAATCATAAGATACCCCAAATCATCTACAAAGCGCATATCCAACCTCGTGACAGCCAAGCCCGCTTCCCAAGTGGTTTGAATGATAATATTTACCTTCCACTGAATAGAAGTACCATACAAAACACATAACCTCTAATACTTCCAACCAACCTCAAATCAACATTCTCCCACAACCCTACCACGATCACCCCAACTAGGCAATCAATCAAATCCTTCCCAAGCTAGGACTCACTAACCAGATACCAAAACCCGCTGCACCCCACACATGAATAACTAAAAGATGAACCTATACATCCGCGTCCTTAGTCTTGACAACACCTCAACACAATGATCGAGCATTCATAACCCCATCGTAGCCCATTCACAACATCACAAACTGTTGCTGCATAGCTGGTACCGAGTGTGCTACATCATTACGAGTGGATGCAAAAGAATATAATATATACGCTTCAAGCTGAATCAATGTCGCACGATAAGGAATGAAAGAAGTGGAATTTTTCTAATAGTTTCGTAGCCTCTCAAAGATAAGTTTAGATGTTTCCTTACTGATCCACAAGACTCTACTAAACTTACTCGTGACTAGTAGAACCTATGAACCTAGAGCTCTGATACCAACTTGTCATGACCCAAAATCCCACCTTAAGGACCCTGATGGAACCTAGTCTCTATAACTAGGTAAGTCGATCACTTACAACACTTAAACCAATTGAACATGATATTATGAAGTATAATTTATTATAGATGAGAAATTTAAAAGTGATACGTGCCGACTCGGCAATAATCAATACAATCCCCAAGATTAGGTAGTACAGAGTCACGAATTCTAGCTGAATACTTACAAATGTCTAAAAATAAAATACTATTCGGTTAGAAATTGACACTATAAATGTAAAGAAAAGGACTCCAAGGAACTGCGATGATCAAACAGCTCTACCTTGAATCCTCGTGATCAAGAAACCAACTCTGCCCGAGTCCGCTATCTCCAGTATCTGGATCTGCACAAAAATATGCGGAAGTGTAGTATGAGTACACCACGGTGGGTACCCAGTAAGTATCAAGACTAAGCTCGGTGGAGTAGTGACGAGGTATAAGTCAAGACACCTACTAGACATAATAACATGTGTAGAATATCAATATAAAGCTAATAATGGAAGCAAGAATCGGTAAATGGCAACAAGGAATAAACATGTGATAGAACAGTAAAGTAAACAGAACCCAGTTAGTGTACCAGTGAAACCAATTAAGGAAAACAAATGACAACCAAATAATCAAGCCGTTCCAACACATGGTTTACAATAAAATCACGCCGAGGTATCACACCTCATAATCACAAGTCACGAGTCTCAAATCACAAATCATATACACATGGTACCTCGTACTCACATTATCAATCAAAACCGCACGGAAAACTCACGAGCCAATATCACAATCAATCCGACATGGTCACAGACTCACTATCACAATCCACCCAATATGGTCACAGGCTCACTACCATAATCCGCACAACATGATCATAATCTCACTATCACAATCCTCCTAGCATGATCACATGCTCAATATAACAATACATCGAGCATGGTCACAGACTCAATATCACAATCCGTCAGGCATGGTCACGGGCACAATATCATAATCCGCCCGACATGATCGCAGGCTAACAATCCAACCATATCGCAGAGCAAGTAGATATACAAGAATACATGTGCATGATCAATGAAAATCATGTTTTATACTCCTGAACTGGTATACATGACATATTAACCTGTATGCATGTGCAGGTGTACTATCACATCTCAAGTCAATAGGTAAAATCAGAGACACTGAGTGGCACATTGGAAACAACACAATAAATCACGTAATATGCATGACTCACAAGGAAGTCACACTATCACACGAATATCTTCAATAATATGCCCCCACCCCATCATATATCATCCCTGACATATCCCCCCTTGTCTCGTCGCGTGTGCAATAATAAAGTAAATGATACCTTGTCTCTCCACACGCACATCAATAATTATCCCACCTTGTCTTACCATATGCGCAAAATTGATATATACATATAGTCTGCCTTGTCTCGCCGCATGTGAAAATATCAATAATAACAATAGCATAACAAAAACCTTGTGTAAACACTCCAACAATCCTCTTAACAATTCCACATGTGCCAAAGTCACAAACAACATAACATATCAACTCGCACCACAAGTGCCCATCTGCCACAATATTTCCAAAATAACAATACCAATATCACAATAATGCATAGCCCACGACTTAACAATAATGCATACAAGAGTCTCAACAACAACACAATGAGACAGAAATAACTCAACAATGAAAGATATTCCATAAAGCAACAACCTCAATTAAAACATGTTAATAACTCTCAATAACGACAACTCAAATCAAATGTATAAGAAGAAACTCAACAATGAAAGACATGACATGTAATAACAACCTCAATTAAATTCATATAAGTATAAACTCGACAATGAATGAAAGAACATGTAATAACAACTTCAATTAAAGCATGTAAGAGTAAACTCGACAATGAAATATAGAACATGTAATAACAACTTTAATTAAAGAATATAAGAAACCTAAGAGTCTAAACCGGTCAATTTCCACATATAAGCTTGTTTACACAGTCGTCACCTCATGTACCCGTCCTTCATATTATTTAAATAGTGCAATTAAGACCAATCCTACGGGGTACTTCCCTCACATAAAGTTAGGCAAGATACTTACCTCAATTAGGCCAATTCATCAATCAAAAAATAGCTTTTCCTTTAAAATTTACCTCCACTCGACTCAAATCTAGCTAAAAAAGAATTTAATATAACAAACAATGCAAGGGAAATAAATTTCGATCTATAACTAAAATAAAAAAGCCAACCCAAAAGTCATCCCCGGTCCCGCACCTTGGAACCCGACAAAACTCATAATTCCGAACACTCATTTCGATACGAGCCCAATCATACCAAAATCATCCAATTTTGACCTCGAATCGACCTTTAAATCATCAATTTATATTTTGGAAATTGTTTTATTAAAATCCACAATTTCTCCAATTCAAATCCTTAATCAAACACATATATTGAGGTTGGAATCATTAAATATAAACAAATCCGAGTAAAAAATACTTACCTAATCCAAATCGTGAAACTCCCCTCTAAAATTACCTAAAATCGATCTTTCTAACTCAAAATATGATAAAATAACATAATCATGTGTAACGACCCAAACGGTAATTTTGAGCATTTCCATTCAGTTCGGCAGTTTGAGGTCATGAGTAGCTTCGTACGGTATATTATGACTTGTCTATCATCGGTTTCAGTTTTTGAGTGGTTCAAGATTGATTTAAAAGGATGATTCCCACTTGAGATGCTTGAAGTTGAAAGAATTGATCAAGTTTGACTTTCGGTGTATTGGTGTAACGATCCGACCGGTCGTTTTGAGAATTTATACTTCGCTTGGTAGTTTGAGGGCATGAGTAGCTCCGTATGATGTATTATGACTTATATGAATCATCGGTTTTGGTTTTCAGGTTATTCAAAATCGATTTGGAAGAATGAATTTCATGATTTAAGCATTAAGTTGGAAGAGTTGACCAAGTTTGACTTTTATAAATTTTACCCCGGAACAAAGTTTTAAGGGCCCCGTTAGGTTCAAATAGTGATTTTGAACTTGGACGTATGTTCGGATTTGTATTTGGATATTTTTAGAAGGATTCGACGCTAATTGGCCAAAGTTGAAAATTTGAAGTTTGGAAAGTTCATAAGTTTGACCGGGAATTGACTTTGTGGATATCGGATTCGGATTGTGGTTCCGGGAATTTGAAATAGCTTTGTTATGTTATTTGGGACTTGTGTGCAAAATTTGAGTTCATTTCGAGTTTATTTGATATGTTTCGGTGCGAGATTTGGAAGTTGAAAGTTCAAGACTTTATTAAGTTCGATCTAAGGTGTCATTTTGATGCTGTTATGTGTTATTTGAGGCCTCAAGTAGGTCCGTGTTATATTATGGGACTTGTTGGTATATTCGGACGTGTCCCCGAGTGGCTCAAAGGAGTTTTGGACGAGGTTCGGTTCGTTTGGATAATTTTTGGCTAGGCTGGGCTTCTGGTGTGACTGCACCTGCGGAGATAGGGACGCTGGTGCTGAACCATAAAAGCGGCAGTGGCATCGCAGAAGTGGTTTGGTTGGACTATCGCTGGGTCGCAAAAGAGATGCATTTTTGCGCAGAAGCACGTTCGAAGAAGCGGAACTATGGATCGCAGAAGTGAAGGCAAGCGCAGAAGCCTAAGCCTTGTTCGCACCTGCGTTTGCACAGAAGCAAAGACTTTCCGCAGGTGCGATGGTCTGATTATTAGTGCTTTCCATAGGAGCGTGAAGTTTGTCGCAAAAGCGACGCCGCAGAAGCGGCCCTTGGTTCGCAAAAGCGAAAAATCGCTGGGCAGAAGCTATATTTTCGAGGGTTGGTCGTTTTATTCTCATTTTGGGATTTTGGAGCTCGGTTTGGGCGACTTTGGAGAGGAAATTCACCGCGTGACTTGGGGTAAGAATTCTTGACTCAATCGTGATTTTATTTTGTGATTCTGTCTTCGTTTTCAGTAATTAGATTTTGAATTATAAAGAGAAATTGGGGGTTTTAGCCTAAAGTTTCATAGAGTGAGGTTTTGAGTTTTGAACATCGATTCAGAGTCGGATTTGAATGAAACTAGTATGATAGGACTCGTAATTGAATGAGTTGTCGGATTTTATAAGTTTCGTCGAGTTCTGAGGCACGAACCTAGGTTGGACTTTTGGGTTGATTTTGGGCTTTTGATTAAAGATTCGACCTTTATCGATTGGGTTTGTTTCCTTTGACATTATTTAATGTATTCATGTTGCTTTTGGCTAGTTTCGAGCCGTTCAGAGGTCTATACGCGCGAGATGGCATTTTTGGAGCATCGCTTGGCTTGCTCGTTATTTGATTTGGCTTGTTCGAGGTAAGTAACACTTCTAAACTTGGTGCTGAGAGTATGAACCCCTAAATATATGCGATATGTGTTTGGTATTGAGGTGGTGCACTTGTTAGGTGACGGGCGTGTGGACGTGCACCATGTGAATTGTGACTCGTTTAATTTTGTGGTACTGTGTAGTTAGCTAATAATATTTGTATCTATGAATTCTCTACGTGCTAGAGTAATTGAGCTTTGACCTATGTTGGAAACTATGTCTAGGCTATATGCTTATCCTGTTGGGACCCACTGAGGTCATTTTTACTGTTGAGTTATTTGCTTACATTGCAATTACATACTCAGTCATACGCATTCATTTGCATATCATATCTCAGCCTTTATTACCATTTATTGATACATCACATCATTATTTTGGGGTAATTTTCATGATATTGTGAGCCCGAGAGACTGGAAAGATTGATGACTGAGTGAGGCCGAGGGCCTGCTGCTGAGGATATTGATGGGATTGGGCTGCACGCCGCAGCAGGTATTATTGATTTATGATGGGATCGGGCTGCACGCCGCATCATATTTTATAGATTTATGCCATGATTGGCTTGTTATAGCGCTTGGGCTGAAGGAGCCCCTCCGGAATCTGTACACACCACAGTGAGTGCATGTACCTACTGAGTGCGAGTACGAGTGTCGAGAGCGAGTGCCGAGTGATTGAGAGGACTGAGTGACTGTGAGAACTGAGTGACTGTGAGAACTGAGTGACTGTGAGGACTGAGTGACTGGGATGACTGAGTGAATTGATACTTTGAGAGTATTCATATGGTTTATCACTGAGTTGCATTGCATTCGACATGCACACTTGACATACATGCATAGAGATACATTTTTCCTCATGTTGTACGATATTGTGTCATTCATAACTTCACATGCACAGTGACATGTATGCATAAAGATGCACTTTCCTCATGCCATTTGAAAATGAAACATTTACCTGTTGAAAGTTTTGGGAAAAAACCACCGTTTTACAAATGTACTCATATTTTGGTAATTTCGGTAAAAGATTAGGGTTTTCACTGACGTACTTGAAAAGTATGCCTATTTTTCGGAACTGTGAACGATTTGAGCCCTATATCTCCGAGTTACTTCTTTTATCACTTTTATTGTATTGTTATGAACTGTTGTTGGCTATTGGTGTTGGACTCCGACCTTTGTTCCAGCTCGTCACTACTTTCTACCTAAAGTTAGGCTTATTACTTATTGAGTACATGGGGTCACTTGTACTCATACTACACTTCTGCTCCTTGCGTAGAGATGTTGGATGCTGATGTTGCTGTGTACGACAAGAGCTGGATTTGAAGATGTACCTACGTTCCGGTAATAGTTGCCTCTTGATTTGTACTACCAATCCTTAGAAAATTCTTGTATAAAAGCAGTTGTATTATCATTTTTTTTCTTATTAAATCTCATTAAACTGGTTAATTGTTAATTGACTTACCTAGAAGGTTGGGTTAGGAGCCATCACGACTAGTTAGATTTTGGTCGTGGCAATTTGACCTCGGATCGAAGTTTTGGCGGTTCCACTAGATACGAATGGTGATTTTGAACTTGGGCGTATGACCAGATTTGCATTTGGATATTTCTAAAGGGTTTTGGTAATATTTGGTTAAAGTTGACAATTTGAAGATTTGGAATGTTCAGAAGTTTGATCGGGGAGGTAACTTTGATGATATCGGGTTCAGATTTTTGTTCCGGGAGTTGGAATAGCTTCGTTACATCATTTGGAACTTGTGTGAAAATTTGAGCTCATTCCGAGTTGATTTGATATGGTTCGGTACGAGTTTTGAAAGTTAAAAGTTCATTAAGTTTGATTTGAGGTGCGATTCATGATTTTGGTGTCGTTATGTATGATTTATGGCCTCGATTAGGTTTGTATTATATTTTAGGACTTATTGGTATGTTCAGACCGGGTCTCGAGGGGCTCAGGTGAGTTTCGGGGTGATTTCGGATCATTTCAGATTGGCTTGGAGTTGTTGGTTTCTGCTGTTTACCGATGTCTCTACTGTTCTTCGCAATCGCGAAGATGTGGTCGTGATTACATAGTGATTCATGGAAATAGGGGATTTTCTTCATCGCATTCGCGATAGGCCAAGCGCGTTCGCATAGAATTTGGGTTGCCTTCTTCACGTTCGCATAGTGTTGGGTTGGACTGTGCAGGTCGATGGTTTCCTCTTCGCATTCACGATGTTTCTCCCGTATTCACGTAAGTCTGTCTGCTGTGCGCATCACGTTCTCGAGGCTTGTGCCGCAAATGCGCAGAGTTAATTGAGGCAGTGTAATTTTTGCTCATCGCGAATGCGAGGGTTTTTTCGTGTTTGCAAAGTGTTCACCTGGGCAGTGTTTATAAAGTGCTCTAATTCGAAGGTTTTGGTCATTTTATCATATTTTGAGTTATGGAGCTCAAATTTGATTGATTTTGGAGGCAATTTGCACCACACGGATTGGGGTAAGTATTTTTGACTCAGTTTTGATTATATTCTATGATTCCATCTTCGATTTTGGCTTTTTATTGATGATTTAAAAAGAGAAATTGGGGGTTTTGTCTAAACTTTCGTAAACTTTCGATTCGAAGTCGGATTTGAGTAAAATTAGTATGGTTGGACTCGTAATAAAATGGGTTGTTAGAATGTGTGAGTTTTGTCGGGTTTTGAGGTGCGGACCTGAGTTTGACTTTTTGGTTTTACTTTAAGTATTTGATTAAAGATTCGACCTTTATCATTTGAGTTTGCTTCCTATGGCATTATTTGATGATTTCGAGTTGATTTTGGCTACTTTCGAGTTGTTCAGAGGTTGATTTAAGCGGGATGACTCTTCAAGTGTATCGATTTGGCGTTTTTGAGGTAAGTGTCTTTAGCTCATCTATTATAGCATTATAAGTCATTGCTTATATAGTTTTGGTGTTTTGCAGGAAACCAGACTTGAAGAACCAAGATCATAAAATAAGATGATAAAAACCTATGAAATGCAGAAATGCAGCCGCAAAAGTGATGTGCGGGCCGCAGACTCATCGTAGAACAAAGCAGAAAAGCCCAGTTTCTAAGAGCCAAGTCTGCGTTCCATTATGCGGTCGCATAACATTTCTGCGGAGCGCATAGTGATCGCATGATTGTAAAAGAAGTCCAGTGAAGATGACTATGCGGTGTGTTATGCGGCCGCAAAAGTGATATGCGAATCGCATAACCAAAATGCGATGGAAAAACAGGTAGTTTGTGTGATGAACTCTACGGTGGAACTGTAGATATGTGAACTGCGAAAGCCTTCTACGACCCATTCTGCGATGTCAGACTTGATCTGCAGGGTCAATGTTGTCAGTGTTTGACCACGACTTTTAAACCATTATAAATAGAATGATTAGGGTTTTTGTGTAGTACGTGGTCTGACAGAAAGAGGTTACACTTAGAGCATTGAATGCCACATTATTTTGGAATCTCTTGAGAGAGAGTCCAAGATTTTGTGTATATTTGTAAGCTTCGTGACTTTATTTATTACATTGTTCTTGTATTTTAGTATGAATAGCTAATTTTAAATACTAAGGTTGTGAATCCTACGTGGGTGTAATGTTAATGGGTATTTATCATTGAATATATGTATAATGGGTGATCGATTTCTATTCATTTCTCATACTTCATTTATGGTTGATGGTTGCAAAGATTGACTAGTGCCAATTCACTCTATCTTTACTTGGAAAAGTGGGTTAGAGTTTAGTAGAATTGAATAGCAAGAACACAAGGTTTTAAACTTTGTTTAATAGAATCTTTTAATGGATAAGTGGTTTCTACTTGGCATAAATTGGTTGTTCTTAATTGTAACTCTTTTATATTTGGAAAAATCATAAAGAGGAAATACTATCTAATTATTGAAAAATATTGGGTAGTCATTTAGAAATTATTTTCATATCAAAGGATCTTACATTAGAAATATATAATATTAAAACCGTTAGCATTACATTCCATTGATGGAGACACAACCTTGGTTTCTAATCAAATTAATCAAATCATCTTAACGAAATAACTTTTCTCGACAATTAACAATTACAAAACAATGTTTAAACTAACGGAGTAAAATTACAGCTTAAGTCAAGTTTCACACTATTTAAGTAACCTTTTCACACCTATTCCCTATGAGATTCGACCCAAACCTAGCTGGGTTATTATATTTGACATCCACTGTAAATTTATATAGGTGTAATTTGAGCGTATCAAATTTTAGTGCTGTTGCCGGGGAATATGGTTTTGAAATTACTAACTAGTGTGTGCTTTAATTGACATCTTCTTCTATTCCACCACACTTTGCTTGTTTTGCTTGGTGTCATTAGGTAAACATGGGCGAGCCGGAAGAAGAGAATATGTTTGCGGATTTAGATGAATATATTGAGGATATAAATTTCATCGTCCCTCTAAGAGTTGATGCTGCCACCTTCAAATTGGAACACAGTCTAATCCTAATGCTAAAAGTAGAGGGGTTCTTCTGAAATTCCACCGACGATGATCCGACACAACATATTTGAAATATTTTGGGTATGTGTGCAATGCACAAGCATAATCATGTCTCGGATAATGCCCTAAGGTTGAGGGTGTTCAAGTACTCTATAGCTGGAGAGGCAAGATAGTGGATCCAAAATCTACCTCCTAATTCCATCCATACTTGGCCCGAACTTGTCCGAGCTTTCCTAGCAAAATGGTTCCCGCAAAGTAAGAAGTCCGAGCTTTGAGATAAAATTTTCTTCTTCAATCAATTACCGAGAGAGCATCTACATGAGCCATGAGATAAATTCAAGCTATATTTGGTGAGGTCGTCGAATCATGGCTTTCCGGATAATATTTTATTGGAGAAGTTTTACATGGTCCTGGATCTTATGAATCAATCCATAGCCAAAGATGCAGCGGATGGGTCCTTTATGGACAAGACATTTGCAAGAGTCACACAAATCCTCGAAAAGATGGCCGAACATAACCAAGCTTGGCACTTGGAAGATACCACAGGTAGAATTGCATATGGTACTCCCTCCTTGACCAACATGATAAAGGAGAACCAAGAAAGAGATCAAATAATTACCGGGCTTGCCACCAACGTGTTGGCCAAAATGTTCACTGAAAGCCCAAAAATAAAGGGTGAATGTTATGGAAGATGTGCAACCCATGTCGAATGAGGAATACGAAGAAGCAAATTATGTCAACAATTCTCAAGGAGGATATCAAAGACAATCCCATAAAGGTTTAGGACAACAACACCAATGGAGGTCTAACCCGCAAGGGCAAGGAAACCAACAATGGCGAAATGACCAAGGTAGTCCAAATCAAGGAAACTGGAGTAACAACAACAACAACAAATTTTCAAATCAGAGTTCAAACCCCTATGTTCCACCAAAGGGGCAATATTCTAACTCTCCACATTGGAAGGAAAGTTCTTCAAGTGAGTCCAAATTGGAAAACATTCTCGAAAGAGTATTTCAAAATCAAGAGAGATCCGACACTTCAATGAAGAATATGACCGAGCTTGTGGGTTTTCACACCACATCTATTCAAAAGTTGGAGATCCAAATGAGGAATCTCTCAAGAGATCAAAATCCGAAGCAAAAAGGCACGCTCCCAAGTGATACAATTGCAAACCCAAAAGGTAGTAGGAGTGGTCCAACTTCTTAGTGTATAGCAATCACAACTCGAAGTGGGAAACTACTTCAAGGAGAGAATGAACAAGTGGTCGAGGTGGAATATTCTGAATAAGAAGTCGAGATACAAGTTGAGGTGCCAAATGTTGTGGAAGTTTAAAGATTCCTGAAGAAGGTGAGAACCCAAGAAGTGAACCAGGAAGAGGTTAAGGAAAAGGTAATAGAGGTACCAAAATTTCTAGCACCAATTCCTAGACCTCCCCCTCCTTTCCCTCAAAGACTAGCTAGAAAGGTTGATGATAGGAAACTCGGGAAGTTCTATGATATCCTAAAACAATTATCGGTGAACATTTCATATGTGGAAGCATTTCATAAGATGCCAGGTTTCGCTAAGTACTTAAAGGACTTGATCACTAAAACGAAAAACACCAAGAATGAAGTGGTGAATGTGACTCACCGAGTTAGTTTCATCATTGCAACAACCACCATCCAAAAGAAAGAGGACTCGGGAGCCTTCACCATTCTATGCACGATTGGATTGCGTGGCTTTATACGAGCCCTTTGTGATAATGGGGTTAGAATCAACTTAATGTCCCTTTCTATTTACAAGAAAGCAGGATTAGGAATGCCTAGGCCTACAAGTATGAGGTTACAAATGGCCGACCGTTGAATAAAGCGACCGGTAGGAATAGTTGATGATGTGCTTGTGAAAGTGGGAAAGTTTCTCCTCCCTGCCGACTTTGTTATTCTAGCTTGTGCTGTTGATAAAGAGATCTATATCATCTTGGGGAGACCATTCCTTTTCACCGAGAGGGCACTCATGGACTCAGAATGAAATGAGATCAAGTTCTGAGTTAATGACAAAAGAAGTTACCTTTCAAGCGAGTAAGGGTATGAAATTGCCATATGCATACGAGAGTATTTCAGTCATTGATGTTGTTGATGAGGTAGAAGATGCAATCGAGGTAAAGATGGAAGAGGGATGCCTTGGTGAGGCATTGACAACTATTTTGGTGATTTTTGATGGTGAGGACATGGAAGGATACGTGGAATCGATGAATGCGTTGGAAGGGCTTGGGTCCTACACTTATACACCAAAGAAGCTCTCTCTTGACTTAGAGAATAGAGTCACTCCTCCCTTTAAACCTTCAATTATTGAGATGCCACAACTTTAGCTAAAACCACTCCCGCCGCAGTTAAGGTATAAATTTCTTGACTCTAATGAAACTCTACCCATAATTGTTTCTCTCTTTGTTGAATGATGTACATGTTGAACACTTATTGGACACCTTGAGGGAGCACAGACAGGCCATTGGTTGGACTATAGTAGATATCCGTGGGATTCCCGCTGGAATTTGTGAGCACAAGATAAAATTGGAGCAAGAGAGCAATCCTAGTATGAAACATCAAATAAGGTTAAATCCTTCTATGCAAGAGGTAGTGAAAAAGGAAATCATAAAATGTTTGGATGTCGAGGTTGTCTACCCCATTGCCGATAGTCCTTGGGTGAGTGCGGTGCAATGTATGCCAAATAAAGGAGGCATGCCTGTGATGCATAATCACAAAAATGAACTCATCCCAACGAGGACGGTGACTGGGTGGAGAGTTTGCATGGACTACCGGAAGATCAATAATGCTACTTGCAAAGACCATTTCCCTATCACTTATATTGATCAAATGCTTGATCGGGTAGTGGGAAGATCGTTTCACTGCTTTTTGGATGGTTATTCCGGCTACAACCAAATCAACATCGCCTTAGAGGACCAAGAGAAGATGACATTCACATGTCCGTATAGAACATTTTCTTTTAGCCGGATGCCATTTGGGCTATGCAATGCCCCGACTACGTTTCAACGATGCATGATGTCAATTTTCTCAGACATGGTAGAGGATTTCTTAGAAGTATTCATGGATGACTTCTTTGTAGTTGGTGATTCTTTTCAGCATTTCCTTTAAAACCTTAGGCAAGTGCTCAAAAGATGTGAGGAAACAAACCTTGTGCTCAATTGGGAAAAATGTCACTTCATGGTGGATAAGGGTATTGTTCTTGGCCACAAAATCTCCAAGCAAGACATAGTGGTTGATCGGGCAAAGATCAAAATCATTTCCAAGCTTCCTCCTCCCACTTCGGTAAAAGGTGTTTGGAGGTTTTTGGGGCATGCCAATTTTTATAGGTGATTTATCAAGGATTTCTCAAAATATGCAAGTCCCATGAGCAAGCTCCTTGAAAACGATGCTAAGTTTGAGTTCGATGAGAAGTGCCTAAAAGATTTTGAGGAATTGAAAGCAAGGCTCACCACGACACCTATTATTGTCACACACGATTGGTCTCTTCCGTTTGAACTTATGTATGACGCCAGTGGTGTGGCTATTGGAGCGGTGCTTGGTTAACGGCATAATAAGATTATTCATCATGTCTACTACACAAGCAAGACACTCAATGGTGCATAATTGAATTACACGGTAACTGGGCAAGAACTGCTTGCTATTGTCTATGATAGTCTACACCGATCATGCTGCTCTCCGTTACCGTATGGCGAAAAAGGATGCTAAACCAAGATTGATTAGGTTGTTTTTTGTATTACAAGAATTTGACTTTGAAGTCAAAGACCGGAAAAGAACAGAGAATCAAGTTGCGAATTACTTATCTAGGCTTGAAGAGGCAGGAAGACCAAAAGAAGATCTTAAAATTAATGATGCCTTCCCAGATGAATACTTATTGGCAATATCTAGCACCTCCACTCCATGGTATACCGACATTGCCAACTTCTTGCTTAGTGACCTTATCCCCGACGGATTGGAAACATATCAAAAGAAAAGGTTCTTGCGAGAATGTAGGCAATACTATTGGGAGGAACCCTTTTTGTTCCGGATTTGCGTCGACAACATCATTCGGCATTGTGTTCCAGAAGATGAGATAATTCAAATTCTCAAAGCGTGTCATGACTCTCCAGTTGGAGGTCACCACCGTGGAAATCGTACTGCGACAGAAGTGCTTGATTTTGGCTATTATTGGCCATTGATCTACCAAGATGCAAACCAAATGGTCAAGGCATGTGACCAATGTCAAAGACAAGGGTCAATCTCTAGAAGGCATGAGATGCTTATGAACTTTGTAATGGAGGTCGAGATCTTCGATGTGTGGGGGATAGATTTCATAGGTCCCTTCATAAGCTCACATGACATGACATATATCTTGGTGGCTGTAGATTATGTCTCCAAATGGGTCGAGGCAATTGCCTTACCGAACAATGAGGCAAGAAGTGTAACTGCCTTCTTCTTTAATCTGTTTGGAACCCCAAGAGCCATCATTAGTGATGGTGGCTCTCGTTTTTGCAACAAAGCTTTTATCAGTCTACTAGAAAAATATGGAGTTAAGCACAAGGTGGCCACCTCTTATCATCCTCAGTCAAGCGGTCAAGTTGAAGTCTCCAACCGGGAGATCAAAAACATTCTAGCAAAAATTGTTAATGCAAACAGGACCGACTGGTCAAAGAAGCTAGACGATTCATTGTGGGCCTATCAAACGGCATTTAAGACACCCATTGGCACCTCACCTTATCAGATAGTTTTTGGTAAGGCTTGTCACTTGCCAGTGGAACTTTGACATAAAGCCATGTGGGCATTGAAAAAACTAAATCATGACTGGACCGAAGCTGCTGATCTAAGGATGACACAACTCAACGAGATGGAAGAGTTCTGTTTCTATGCCTACGAGAATGCATCCATGTATAAAGAAAGAATGAAGTTTTTTCATGACAAGAAGATTTTGAAGTGGAAATTCAAATTCGGTGACTTGGTCTTACTATTTAACTCAAGACTGAAGTTCTTTTCGGGAAAACTCCAATCCAAATGGTCGGGCCCGTTCAAAGTTGTGAGTGTGTCTTCCTATGGTGCTATTGAATTAGAATCCGAGGACGGGACTCGAACTTTCAAAGTAAATGGCCAACGGGTCAAACACTACATCGAAACCAATGGAGAAAGGCAACTTGTAGAACAATTCACACTCAAGGATAGTCCTGTACCAATCCCCACCACTGATTAGCCAAAATAGGGGCAACATCGTCGTGCCGCGATGTTAAATCAAGCACTTTTTGGGAGGCAACCCAAAAGTTGGGAACATCATTTTTGTTTAGATTTTAATTTTGGTAGGTTTGTTTATAAGTGTTGGACAGTTTGACGTGTGTATTAGAATGCAGGCTACCCAAAATACAAAGAGATACGATGTAAAGGAAGAGGAAAAATGAAGGAAAGCAAGCTAAGATTCAGCTTTTGTTCTGCGGCAAAATATGCGACCGTATAACAGGTTTGCGGACCGCATAGTGGTCGTAGACACAAGCAGAACACCAGTCAAATTAGACCTTAAAAATGTGGAAGAAATTCAATTTTTGCGGCCCGCATAAGTATTCTGCGACCGCAGAATGGGTCGCACATGTGTTTCACACCACCCAGGGATTAAATCATCGCACAACACATGCGGCCGCATATTATGTTATGCAATAGTCAAGTAGCCGCAAACCAACTGGTAATAAAACCTAACTCTTTCTCTCTCTCCCTGCCATTTCTCTTCTCAAACCTCACACACAGATACACAAAGCATAAAACAAAAGAAATCACATTGAGCAAAATAACAAGAAATTGAACAGAAACGACTCACCTTGGTCGCGAATTTACACCAACTTGGCTTGCTCAATCATCTGACATCTGGTATGTAAATGTACAATATTTCTCCTACTCAGTTTAAGTAAAGATTATTGTGTGCTTTCACTTACCTCATTCTCCGACATTATCTATGATACCCATCTCTATTTCCCCAAATTGTTTATCTTCTATAATGGGAATCATTTTTAGGGGAAAGTATTTGCTGTAGGTAAATCAACATTTTTGTGTTTAATGTTAGAGTTACTGATTTGAGGACTGGGGATTGGTAACTTGTGTTAGTCTAAGCATGAAATCAACCTCAGGTTGAGAGTATATTGGTTTGTGATTTAGCTGCGTAGTGTTGCATATAATATTGCACGTGAGGGAAATTTCATAGAGAAGATGAAGTCTGCCGCCGCAGAACTGGTTTGTGGTCCGCATAATGGCTGCAGAATCAACTTAAGTTCAATGTAAAAATGCAACCGATCTACGGTCGCACACTTGTTCTGCGACCACTTCTGCAGCCCGCATAAGTTTTTTTTTCTTTTCTCTCATCTCTTTACTATATGCTACACATGCCTTACCATGTACTAACATCACATTCATTGGCAGGAATGGCACCAAAGAAATCCCTAGCAGTACAAGCACCCACTACTCGAGGAAAGCGATGGGCTACAGCTATAAACCCACAATTACAGCAAACCCAACGCAAACGGCCTGACACACCTAGAGCTTCATCTGAGTCTACCTCCCAGTATGAAAAGGAGGAGGCACAACTTGACCATGTGCCACCAGTTGACCTCCAGGCCAAAGCACACAGAAAGAGTGGTGAGGATCTCAAGTTTAGGATTACCGGCTCGTGGACTATATACATAGATGGCTTAGAAAAAGAAATATCATCGAAGAAAAACAATTGCGTTTAAAAGGTCTTAAAGAACAATACCCCATGTGTTAGAAAACATTCAAAAGAGGGGATGGGAGTTCTTCGCTAAGGTTCCGAGGGAATACAATGAAACTCTTGTTAGGGAATTTTATCCTGCATATGTTGCATCCAGGAACTCAGAACAAAAGAGAAACCTTAGATACATGACCTCTGTTTTAGTCCAAGGAGTTGAAATATTCTGCGATGCCGACTCCATCAACGATGTATATTTCGAAGAGTGGGAGACAAGCATGGTAGAATTTAATGTAAAAATGCAAATAAGGAATCAGAGCGTTCTTGGGTAACCTCTATAATAGCCAAGGGAACTCCACCCTGGATTGCACCGCGTCAGAAGATTCACAAGAGAGATTTAACCCAAAAAGGCCGGTATTGGCTAATTTTTGTCTATTTTCGTATAATTCCTAGTATAAATGGGAACGACATCAGTATCGAGAAGGTGATTCTCATTTGTTGCATCATGTCGGGTATCAAGATTGATGTGGGAGAGCTTAAATTCCCTGAAATGGGTGTCCTGGCAAACCAGAAAGAAACATCGCTCCCTTTTCCATGCTTAATCCATGCATGTTTGAAAATGCAGCGATTCCTCCGTTCCCCAAACATGACCGCATAGTAAAATCTATTCAGGACATTGACATCACTCGGTACAATGATTCCTCGGAGAAAATGGTTTAAAAGATCCACTAGAGCAATCACTCACACTCCCTCCGACCGTCCATTTTGACACTGGAGCACCCATGCCTCATCAGTGCTAGACACTTCTTCGGCACCTACCACCTCCACCTCCACTCCCAGACCGTCCATTTTGACACCACCTACCTCACTGCCTGCACTTTCCAAGCTTGTTCTACTGGCACAACATGCAAATGCCAAAGTAGACAAGTTGACAAAAGAACTTTCATCGCTCATACGTAAGGCATTAGCCCCACTCCAAACCTCAATAAGTAAACTTCAAAAGCAACATCTATCATATGAGGATCAACTCAAGCACTTTAAAGCTCGACTCGAGAAAGTTGAGCTCGGAGGAGCTGCATAGGATGCTCAAGATGGAGCTGCATAAGATGCAGACACTGGAGTTTGATTTGACCACCCTTCTTCAGGTGGAAGGGGAGCATGGAAATGGAACCTCCCATGTACCAAGTCTTGATCTGGATTTCACAAACTTCCCATCAACTGAGGAGGCACATGGTACTGATATCTTTCAAACTCTGGGTTCTGTTGCACACAACATTGATCATTCAGACGAGGAATTTGGAGAGTCTCGTGAGGAAACTGATGAGGAGCAGATATTTCAAGAGGGTAATGATCAGAGGGACAACAGAGGCAAAAAGGTTGCTGCTGTTACAGAGGAACTGGGTGAAAAGGAGGCTAATGTGCCGACAGCTATCGCACATTCCCTTACGGATATGGCTGCCAGAGTTACTACCATAACCACACAGCTATCATCGGGTGAGGTCAGTAGCTCCCAGTTCCTCGACCCGGCTCCGCAACCGGCGGACTTTCCAACTTTGGTCTCAGACACCACTGCCCAGTCAGATGATCCACCCACTGCCTCCACAGTTTCAGATCCAGGCTCAACAACCGCCTCAGATATTCCAAGCGCCTAGTGCTCCCCAGGAAGATCCTAAACTTTGTTATTATTTTGTTTTCAATGCATTAGGGACAATGCATGTTCTTAAGTTGGGGGTGGGATAGTCGACAGACTTTTGCAACTTGTATATAAACTCTTAGTCCCAATAGAGTAGATTTGTATATAGTAATGAATCCCCCTTAGTTTTTCTTTGTCGGGTTCGTTTTCAAGGGTGTAATAGTATAACCATGGTCGTAGCATAAAATGTTTTGACTTGTTTGGTGCTTTTGTTACATATTCAAGCATGTGATAAGGTTTTATGGAATAAATTGCACCCTTCAAATTTTGTAAATGAACAGTTAGTCATTCTTATGAAATTGAGACTTGCTCTTTTACTTTGTGCTTACTAAGAAGCTCAAATATCATTTGATGAAGCATTGAATTGCGTTGTATTCACTTGAGGGCTAAAATTATGCCGATTCGAGCAATTCATGTGTCGTGAGTGGTGAGACTGTGTAAATTAATGAATGTGCTTAACTTGTAATGTTTAGAACTTGCCCGGTTGGTTCCTCAATGCAAATCTCAGGTGATGATTGGGTGTCGAAATGATCTTAGGTTATCTTTGTGATTGCTAACTACTTTTTGACCAAATTGACCTCCCTGGTGCATGTATCATCCTAGTTATCCCTTGTTGAGCCTTTAAACATTTATTTGGCAATCGCTTTACAAACTTTTACCCTGTTTGTGAAATAATTCCCTCTTTTGAACCCGTCCCTCCTTAAATGTTGAGAATGAGGCTAAAAGCCTAAGTTGGGGGTGTTGGTATCAATTGGGAAATGGTGAAGATGTTGATAGTGTGTAGAAGCAAATACCTAAAAGTTGTGTTAGATGAAAATACTTAAGCTCCAATAGAAAAGAAAAAGAAAATATATGTATATGAGTTTTGAGAAAATTAGAGAGGTACTTTAAGGTGTTTCTATGTTGGTACTAGAGGTCAATAAGGGCCATTTAATATAAAAAAAGAAATAAAAGGGCAAAATGCAAAGAGTTCATAAAAAAGAATGTGTGTAGCGTTCAAGGAGGGTACAATCACTATATTCCCAAATATTCATCCAACAATGTACCAAAGCCTACACTACAACCCTTAAAAAGTCATTTTTGATCTACAACCAATTATTCCTCAGTAGCAATGAGTTAAAATAAGGGCAAGCGTATGGACTGATACTTGTAGCACTTACCATTCTTTCTGAGTGAAAGAGTGTTTGATTGTATCCCCTGTACATACGTGTTGAGTTGGGGATTTTCTTTGATGTAAGTATGCATGAATTGCAAGATTTAGCAGAAGTTAGGCTTCTTGAAGTAGGATACAAGTGCATATCTAGCTATGGGTAGCACTCTGTCATTGTTCTAGAGGCTCAAAGCTCACAAACTGATTATTCAAACTGTTAAATGATCTTTGTCCTTAAAAAAGGGTGAGTATAAAAAAACAAAGGGGGGGGTATATGCTAACAGTCAGCACCACCCATAGTCACTGTTGCTTTGTGATCAGTCGGGAGTAGATTAGCATTTGGTCAGTTGATGTTTTTCAGTTGCTTGAGGGCAAACAAGAGTCTAAGTTGGGGGTGTTGATGTGCCGTACAAATGCGGAGGGTGGAACTGAAGATATACTAACCGCGAAAGCCTTCTGCGTCCCATTCTGCGCTCGCAGACTTGATCTGCAGGGTCATTTTTGTCAGTTTTTGACAACGACATTTAGACCATTATAAATAGAATGATTAGGGTTTTTGTGCAGTACCTGGTCTGACAGAAAGAGGCTACACCTAGAGCATTGAATGCACCATTATTTTGGAAGCTTCTGAGAGAGAATCCAAGATTTTGTCAATATTTGTAAGCTTCATGACTTTATTTATTACATTATTCTTGTATTTTATTAGGAATATCTAATTTTAAATACTAAGGTTGTGAATCCTACGTGGGTGTAATGTTAATGGGTATTTGTCATTGAATATATGTATAATGGTTGATCAATTTATATTCATTTCTCATGCTTCATTTATGGTTGATGGTTGGAAACATTGACTAGTGCCAATTCACTCTATCTTTACTTGGAAAAGTGGGTTAGAATTGAATAGCAAAAACTCAAGGTTTTAAACTTTGTTTAATAGAATCTCTTAGGGACAAGTGGATTCTACTTGTCATAAATTTGTTGTTCTTAAATGTAACTCTTTTATATTTGGAAAAATCATAAAGAGGAAATACTATCTAATTATTGGAAAATATTGGTTAGTCATTTAGGAATCATTTGCATATCAAAGGATCTTCAATTAGAAATATATAATATTAACACCGATAGTATTACATTCCATTGATGGAGACACAACCTTGGTTTCTAAATCAAATTAATCAAATCATCTCAACGAAATAGCTTTTCTCGACAATTCACAATTACAAAACACCGTTTAAACTAACGGAGTAGAATTATCGCTTAAGTCAAGTTTGACACTATTTAAGTAACCTTTTCACAGCTATTCCCTATGGGATTCTACGCCAACCTATTTGGGTTATTATATTTGACATCGAACGCCTTACACCATATATATAGGTGTAATTTGAGTGTATCAGTACTCAATAAGTAACTAGACTAACCTTGGGCTGAAAGCAGCGACGAGCTCAGAAAGGTACAGTCAAAATCCAAATTTCCACAGTACAAATATGGCAGGAATATGACAGTAATATCTCAGAGAAACTCATAACCAGATGATACACAATACCAGAATATAGACATTCTTTCAAGTTCAACAGTTTAAGCCAGCACATATGAAATATGCCAAGTATAACTGATATGAGGAATGTTACATCTCTATATCTATATGTCAAATGTGCATGTCACATCTAATGCATCACAATGATAACCTCGCGTACTCCCACTCTCATAGTACTCAATCTGACTCTCTCAACTCTCACTCATCACCCTCAGTCACTCAGCACTGTACGGAAAATGTGCTCACTGCTGGTATGTCAGACTCCAGAAGGGCCGATCCTGTCCAAGCGCTAATATAAAGCAAATATGGCCTGCTGCGGTGTGCAGCCCGATCCCATAACAATATATAAAGCCCATAGGGCCTGTTGCAGTGTGAAACGCGACCCATAATAATCATATATATAAAGCCAAGAAGGCCTGCTGCGGCGTGCAACCCGATCCACAAATCTCACTCACAACACGACTCTCACGCCCCAACTTAGTCATCAATCTCTCCAGTCTCTCGGGCTCACAAATCTCATGCCAATAAGGCAAAACAATGATATATTATACAACAATAACTAGTAACAGAGACTGAGTTATGATATTCAAATGATAGATGTGACTGAGTACAAAATTGCCATTTAAGCAAAAAGTTCAACAGCAGAAATGACCCCAGTGGGTCTCAATAGGACATGCATACAGCTTAACATGACTTCTAACATGGATTACAGCTCAATTACTCTAACACATAGGGATCTGATGAATAGCAACAAGGTTTGATGACTACACAGTACCACGGAATCGACCAGGTCACAATTTTGACTGTGCACTCCCACTCACCCATCACCTAGCATGTGCGTCACCTCAACACCAACCACATAACGCGTATTTCGGGGATTCATACCCTCAGAACAAAGTTTAGAAGTGTTACTTACCTTAAACCGTGCAAATCTCTACTCCAACAAGCCATTGCGTCGCGAATCGGCCTCTAAACGACACGAATCTAGCCATAAATAACTCAATACAATCAACACGAGCTCTTTAACAAAACTCAAAAGGTCAACCCCGGACCCACGTCTCATAATCCAACAAAAGTTATAAAATCTGAACACTTATTCAATAAAGAGTCCAACCATACAATAATTACCCAAATCCGACATTAAATCGTTATTAAAATCTCCAATTATTACTCTCCAATACATGGCTCAAAAATCCCCAATTTGCATTTCAAAAACACCAAATCAATGGGGGGAAATTCAACGGGTATTCAAACAAAAATAGATAAAAATGACCAAAAGTTGCTTACCTCTCAAAATCTAGCGAAAACCCCATAAATAATCGCCTTAATCCGAGCACCCAAAGTCCAAAAATGAATAAAATCACGGAACCCTTCCAATATATACACTACTCAGGCATTTCGCACCTGTGATCCCGCTTTTGCGGAGAAAACGTCGCTTCTGCCAACTCTACTAAACACCCAACCTCGCGCACTTTCGGTCCCCTCTTCGCACCTGCGGGCTGCGGTACCGCATCTGCAGACAAACCCATCGCTTCTGCGATCCAAGCCACACTGCCAAGCTCCGCTTCTGCGGAGCACTTCGCGCAGGAGCGCGTCCTCTTCTGTGGACTTCCTATGCATCTGCGCTAGCCAGCATCCTTCTCCTTTTTTGCACCTGCGCACACCTAGCCTCTTCTACGGATCTACATCTGCGGCCAATCCTTTCTCAGGTGCGATGATACCAGACCTGAAGCACTTCAACTTATCACATAAGTTAAATTTCGATCCGTTAACCATCCAAAATCCATCCGAGGCCCCTGGAACCTCAATCAAACATACTAACTAGTCCTAAAATACGATACGAACTTAGTCAAGGCCTCAAATCACATCAAATAACATAAAAGAACACGAATTTCACCTTAATTCAAGCCTATTGAAACTAACGAATTTCCAACTTCTACAATCGATGCCGAAACCTATTAAATCAACTCCGATTAACCTCAAATTCTGCACACAAGTCATAAATGACACAACGGACATATTCCAACTTTTGGAACCAATATCCAAGCCCGAGAACCCCAAAATCAACTCTCGGTCAAACCTCCCAACTCTCCAAACTTCAATTTTCCCAACTTCCGTCAATTTAAGCTAAAATTGTCTACGGACCTCCAAAAAACTATCTAGACACACTCCTAAGTCTAAAATCCCTATACCAAACTATCAGAATCATCAAAACTCCATTCTGAAGTAATTTACACATAAGCCAACATCCGATCAACTCTTTCAACTTAGGCTTCAAACCTTGGGACTAAGTGTCCCACTTATTCCGAAACATCCTCAAAACCAAACCGACTACCCCGACAAGTCACATAACAATAAGTGAGCATAGAATAAGCAATAAATGGGGAAATGGGTCTATAGTACTCCAAACGACCGGTCGAGTCGTTACATTCTCCCTCTCTAAAACGTTCGTCCTCAAACGGGTCTAGAATCATACCTAGAGTCTCAAATAGGCGTGAATATCTTCTCCGCATCTCCCGCTCGGTCTTCTAAGTAGCCTCCTCGACTGGCTGACCTCTCCACTGCGCCTTCATTGAAGCTATATTCTTCGACCTCAACTTCTGAACCTATCGATCCAAAATGGCTACTGGCTCCACATCTTAAGTCAAATCCCCATGTAACTGAACCGTGCTGAAGTCCAAAACATGAGACAGATCGCCAAAATACTTTCCGAGCATGGAAACATGAAACACTATATGAACACTTGATAGGCTAGGTGGCAATGCAAGCTTGTAAGCCACCTATCTAATCCTCTCAAGCACCTCAAAAGGCCTAATATACCTAGGGCTCAACTTTCCCTTTTTCGCGAACCTCATAACACCCTTCATGGGTGAAACTGTGAGTAATACCTTCTCTCCCACCATGTAAGCAACATCACGAACCTTCCGATCAGTGTAACTCTTCTGTCTAGACTGTGTCATGCGAAGCCAATCCTGAATCAACTTAACCTTGTCCAAAGCATCCTGAACAAAGTCAATACCCAATAGCCTAGCCTCACCCGGCTCAAACCAACCAACTGGAGACCGACACCATCTCCCATACAAGGCTTTATATAGAGCCATCTGGATACTCGATTGGTAGTTGTTATTGTAGCCAAACCCTGCAAGCGGCAAAAACTGATCCCAACAACCCCCGAAATCCATGAATAGTGCACTCAGACTATCCGTCCGTCTGAGGGTGGAATATTGTACTCAACTCAACCCGTGTTCCTAACTCTCGCTGCACTCCTCTCCAAGACTAAGCAGTGAACTGCGTGCCTCGATCTAAAATGATGGACACCGGCACACCTTGAAGGCGAACAATCTCGCGGATATAGATCTCAGCCAACCGCTCCAAAGAATAAATAGTCCCAACTGGAATGAAATATGCATACTTGGTCAACCTGTCCACAATCACCCAAATAGCATCAAACTTCCTCGAAGTACGTGGGAGCCCAACTACGAAATCCATGGTGATACGCTCCCATTTCCACTCCGGAATCTCAAGCCTCTGAAGCAATCCGCACGTCTTTGATGTTAGTACTTCACGTGCTGACAATTTAAGCACTGAGCTACAAACCCCACTATATCTTTCTTCATCCTCCTCCACCAATAGTGTTGCCTCAATACTGATAAATCTTTGTAGCACCCGAATGAATGGAATACCGGGAACTGTGGTCCTCCTCAAGAATCAACTCATGTAGCCCACCTACATTGGGCACACAAATCAGACCCTGCATCGGCAATACCCCATCATCCCCAATAGAAACCTCCTTGGCATCATTTGCTGAACCGTGTACTTAAGGACAAGTAAATGGGGGCCATCATACTGGCGCTCTCTGATGCGATCATATATGAAAGACCGAGAAACCACACAAGCTAGAACCTGACTATGCTCCGAAATATCTAACCTCACGAACTAATTGGCCAAGGCCTGAAAATCTGATGCAAGCGGTCTCTCACAAACCGGAATAAATGCAAGGCTACCCATACTCACCATTTTCCTACTCAAGGCATCAACCACCACATTGACCTTCTCAGGATGATACAAAATGGTAATATCATAGTTCTTTAGCTGCTCCAACCATCTCCATTGCCTCAAGTTTAGATCCTTTTGTTTGAACACGTGTTGGAGGCTCCGATGATTCGTAAATACATTACAAGACACACCATAGAGATAATATCTCCAAATCTTCAATGCATGAACGATGGATTCCAACTCCAAATCATGAACATGGTAGTTCTTCTCATAATGCTTCAACTGGTGTATAAGCATAAGCAATCACTCTACCCTCCTGCATCAAGACACACCCAATACCAATCCGAGAAGCATCACAATATACTGTATAAGAACTCGATGTTAAAGGTAAAACTAGAACTGGAGTTGTGGTCAAGGCAGTCTTGAGCTTCTAAAAGTTCTCCTCACACTCATCCGACCACCTGAATGGCGCACCCTTATGGTTCAACCTGGTCAAAGGCGCTGCAATGGATGAGAAACCCTCCACGAAGCGACGATAATATCCGGCCAAGCCGAGAAACTTCGAATCTCAGTAGCTGAAGATGGTCTGGGGCAACTTTGAACCGCCTCTATTTTCTTGGATCCGCCTTAATCCCCTCACTGGACACCACGTGCCCCAAGAACGCTACCGAATTGAGCCAAAACTCACATTTAGAGAACATGGCATAAAGGTTCTCCTCCCTCAACCTCTGTAGTACAATCCTCAAATGTTGTGCATGCTCCTCCTGGCTACATGAGTGCACCAGGATATCATCAATAAATACTATGACAAACGAATGAAGATATGGATGGAATACACTGTATATCAGATGCATGCATGTTGTTGGGGCGTTCGCCAGCCCAAAATATATCACAAGGAATAAGTAATCAATATGCGGCAAAGGATACTTTTTCTTAATTGTAACTTTGTTCAACTGTGTATAGTCGAAGCACATCCTCATAGTACCATCCTTCTTCTTCACAAACATAATCGGTGCACCCCAAGGCGACACACTAGGCCTAATGAACCCCTTATCAAGAAGCTCCTGAAATTGCTCTTTCAATACCTTCAACTCTGCTAGTGCCATACGGTACAGAGGAATAACCAATCCATACCCAGAATTACATCGAAATCAACCATAGTAAGCAATAAGAGATCAACTCCAGTCTCCAATCCTCCAATGGTCACTACATACGACAGATACACATCATCCACAACAATAGAATCGCCAACCGACGTAGATACATGAACATGCAAATCTAAAGACTCACAGGGCATATCCAAATAACGAGCAAAGTATGATGATACATACAAATAAGTGGATCGAGGGTCAAATCATATAGAAGCATCCCTATGGCATACTGAGACAATACATGTGATCACTGCTTCTGAAGCAACGACTTTTGGCTTGGAAGGAAAAGCATAGTATCGAGCCTGACCGCCACCTAATCGGCCTCCCACTTTAGGGCGACCTCTATCTACCTAAGCCCTACCACGAGTTGGCTGAGCAGGTGGTGAATTAACTGGTGCAGAAGTCATATACGGAATCCTCTGTTGGATTGGACCTCCCAAGAGACGGGGACAATACCTCCTTACATGTCCAAAGTCCTCATACTCGTAGCAGCTCTGATCCATCAATGGTGGTGGAGACTGAATCGCGCCCTGAGAACCAGAATAACTACTAAAAGAACTTGGCACAGATGAACCCTGAACTGATGGAGCACGAGATGAGCTCTGAGCTGGGAGGGAACTAAAAGATAACTGACTCGGACGAGCATTGTATGAACCATGGCTAGCTGATGCACCATAATGTACCGGGCGAGTCATCTGAGCGGGCCTATAAGGAAGAACCCTGCTGTGGTGAGACTTACTTTAGAAGAAACATTACTAAAACCACCCAAACCATGAGGCCTCTTGGCCTCCCACTCCTCACGCTCCTGACTACGGACCTGCTCTAGCCACCTAGCAATATCAACTACCTCATCGAACTCAGCACATGATGCAATCTCCTGAGTCATAACAAAGCGTAGTCCATAATTGAGGCCATCAATGAACCTCTTAATCCTCTCCCTCTTTGTTGGAACCAACTAGATCGCGTGACGATCCATCTCTGAAAATCTCATCTCGTACTAGGTCATGGACATACCCTCAAGGCGTAGCTGCTTGAACTACCTACGCAACACCTTCCTGCAAGTCAGTGGAACAAACTTCTCCAAGAATAACACGGAGAACTCGTGCCATGTAAGGGTGCAGCACCGGCTGTCCTGCTCTACTCATTGGCCTCCCACCATCTGAAGGCTACCCTCATAGCTGAAAAGTAGTAAATTAGACCCCACTAGTCTCCAGAGTACCCGCCGTGCGAAGAATCCGCTGGCTCCTATCCAAGAAGTCATGAGAATCCTCTGACTCAGCCCCACTAAATAATGGAGGCTTGAGCCTCCCAAACCTCTCTAGCCTCTTCTACTCCTCGTCACTCATAGTGGGTCCCATATGGGCCTGAGGAACTACAACCAGCTGGGTTGGTATTACCCCCACTGTCTAAAGTCCCTGTACCACCTACTCTGGAGTGCGGGCGGTGGGAGTCTGAACACCTCCCCCGCCCTGAGCAGTGGCTGGCACGACCGGAGCTGAAACCACTTGAGCAAGGCTAGTGCAAAAAGTCAGTATCTAGGACAGAGCCTCCTGAAGGCCTGGGATCACAATGGGCATTGCTGGTGCCTGAGCGGCTCCCACCGGCTCAGCCACATCCAGAATATGCTCCTGACCTTGAGAAACTGGTGGGTCTGCAGGTGCTGCTCTAGCTGCTGTACGAGGTGCACCTCAACCTCTATTGTAGCCCCGGTCTCTGGTGGCCCTAGCTGGTGGTACTGGTGGCCGTCTGCCCGATCTGGTAGCACGTGTCCTCACCATATGTGAGAGAATAGAATAACAAAAGTTTAGTTTCTGGAATCAAAACATTCGCAGGACAAGAATACAAGATAGTGGGGGGTTTTTCCTAATGGTTGGGCAGCCTCTCGAAGATAAGTACATACGTTTCCTTACCAATCCGCAATACTCTACTAAACATGCTTATGACTCATAATAATGCCTATCGCAATACTAGACGTCTCCTTACCGATCTGTAACCTAGGTTTTGATACCAACTTGTCATGACCCAAAACCTCACATGTCGTGATACTGCCTATCGCAATACTAGAAAAGATGACAATCACAAATAACCACACATCTTTGAGTTTAAAACATAATGAAATAAGCTTAATAGTGAAAATCTCACAATAATTGATAAAAGTAACACAATCAATACAAAATCCCCCAAAATTCGAGTGTCACTAAGTACATGAGCATCTACAAGACAACATAGTCTAACTGCTAAACACTGTCTAGAAAGATAGAGCGGTACAAATAAACTGAAGAGAAGGAGAATCAAGGTCTGTGGACGCCAAGGCAGCTACCTCAATAGTCTTCTAACAGAATAAGCTCCAAAGCTAGCAACTGTCGTGCCCCGATGTACCTATATCTGCACACGAAGTGCAGAGTGTAGTGTGAGTACAACCGACCCAATGTACTCAATAAGTAACAAGATGAGATCATAAAGGTACAATCCAAATTCAAATTTCAACAGTACAGATATGACAGGAATATGACAGTAATATCTCAGAGAAACTCATAACCAGATGGTACACAGTACAGGAATGTAGACATGCTTTCAAGTTCAACAGTTTAAGCTCAACACAGATGAAATATTCCAAGTATAACTGATATGAGGAATGTTATATCTCTATATCTAAATGTCAAATATGCATGTCACATGTAATGCATCACAATGATAACCTCACGTACTCCCACTCTCAGAGTACTCAATCTGACTCTCTCAACTCTCATTCATCACACGAAGTTACTCAGCATTGTACGGTACCTGCGCTCACTACTGGTATGTCAGACTTTGAAAGGAGGATCCTGCCCAAGCGCTAATATAAAGCCTCCAAATGACTCAAATCTAGCCATAAACAACTCAATACAATCAACACGAGCTATAAGAATCAATTCCATATGAATAAGCTAAGTTCATAACAAAAGGCAAAAGGTCAACTCAAAAGGTCAACCCGAGCTCACGTCTCAGAATCCAACATAAGTTACAAAATCCGAACACCCATTCAATAACGAGTCCAACCATACAAAATTATCCAAATCCGACACCAAATCGTCACTCAAATCTCCAATTATTACTCTCCAATATATGGGTCGAAAATCCCCAATTTTCACTTCAAAAACACCAAATCTATGGGGGAAATTCAATGGGTATTCAATATATATAGATAAAAACAATCAAATTTGCGTACCTCTCAAAATCTAGCGAAAACCCTTTCACATATCGCCTTAATCCGAGCTCCCAAAGTCCAAAAATGAATAAAATCTCGAAACCCTTCGAATATATACACTGCCCGGGCATTTCGCACTTGTGAAGCCAGGGGTCACACCTGCGATCACGCTTTTGCGGAGAAAACTTCACTTCTGCTAAGTACACTAAACACCTGACCTCGCGCACCTGCGGTTCCCTCTTCGCACTTGCGGAACCGCATCTGCAGACAAACCCATCACTTCTGCGATCCAAGCCACACTACCCAGCTCCGCTTCTGCGGAACACTTCGTGCAGGAGGGTTTCCGCTTCTGCAGACTTTCTCCACACCTACGCTTCCCAGCAGCCTTCTCCCTTTTCGCACATTCGCACACCTAACCGCTTCTGCGGCTCCACACCTGCGTCCAATCCTTCTGCAGGTGCTATGACACCAGACCTGAAGCACTTCAGCAAATCACCTAAGTAAAATTTAAATCCGTTAACCATTTAAAATCCACCCGAGGCCCCGAGAACCTCAACCAAACATACCAACAAGTCCTAAAATACGATACGATCAAAAACACGAATCGCACCCCAGTTCAAGCCTATTGAAACTAATGAATTTCCAACTTCTACAATCGATGTCAAAACTTATCAAATCAACTCCGATTGATCTCAAATTTTGCAAACAAGTCATAAATGATACATCAGACCTATTCTAACTTCCGAAACCAAAATCTTAGCTTGGCAACCCCAAAGTCAACTCTCGGTCAAACCTCTTAACTCTCCAAACTTCAATTTTCCTAACTTCCACCAATTTAAGCCAAAATCATCTATAGACCGCCACATTAATATTCGGACACACTCCTAATTCCAAAATCACTATACGGATCTATCAAAATCATCAAAACTTCATTTCGGAATCATTTATACATAAGTCAACTTCTAGTCAACTCTTTCAACTTAGTCTTCCAACCTTGGGACTAAGTGTCCCACTCATTCTGAAACATCCCTTGAACCAAGCCAATCACCCCAGCAAGTCACATAACAACGAGTAAGCACATAATAAGCAATAAATGGGAAAACAAGGCTATAATACTCAAAACAACTGGCCGAGTTGTTACAGTTAGAAATGTGACCTTCTTGATTCATGTTTTACTTGACTTCTAGATTAATATGTATATGAAGTTAAATGCTAGAAACCATGATTTAGATTATTATAACTTGACAAAAATTTGAAGGACCTTTTGTGAAGCTATTGATGTGCGAAATTCGGTCATCACTATACTTAATCACAATTATATCGCTACGACCGCTATTCTTGAAATAATTGGATTTCATACTTGAGTTAAAGATCGCTTTTGAGATTTATTGAGATACTTGAATAATAAGGTTCTTGAGTTTCATTGAATTGTTATTGGTTTGAAAGTTGTGATTGATGTTCATTTGGAGTATTTGCTTAATAACTCTTCTTGATGTTATTCATGCTTCATATCTTGATTGTTATTGATGTACATATACTTGGTGAGGAAGAGTGTAAAATCATTAAGGGTGATATCGTTTCATTGCTTATATATTATCATGTGAGGAAGAGTGTAAAGCACGAAGGGTGACGCCGTGCCATTTTATTTACATTATCATGTGAGGATGAGAGTAAATCACGAAAGGTGATGCCGTGCCATTGTTTTGTATTATCATGTGTTCATGGCACAAAGTGTGTTTCCTTACAGGCGAAGACAAAAGACATGCATTATATTGTGATGTGGTTTCCTTGTGTATACAATTATGTATTTTTCATTAGTTGTTATTGTTGCACCTATCTTCTCCATGTGGCTTGTCGTTGCTGTTCTGACTTTGCCCTCTACCTATATTATTGCTATATTACCCATTCCTTCTATCTGTTTAGCTTATCAAGATCATACTTTTCTTCTTGTTTGTTATATCTACATCTATGCCATTTCTCATTTGTTGCACCTTCCTATAAACCTTCTACCATGTTAGTGATCCATGCCTTCTATTTTGTTTAACTTATAAAGATCATGCTTTTCTTCTTGTTTGATATATCTACATCTATGCCATTTCACATTTGTTTCACTTACGTATAAGCCTTCCACCATGTTAGTTAGTGAAATTTATGTTCTCCTGTCTTAATTGCTTTCGTTACTTCTATGCCTCCCACCCAGTCTATTATTGTTGTCCATATGTACTGCCTTGTTCATTATTACAACCTATGTATTTCCCACTTTGTCATTACTATTATTGGCATTTCTTTCACCCGGTTGGTATTGTTATACGTATATTTGGTGAGGATGAAATAAATGCACGAAGGGTGTTGTCGTGCCACTTGATTTGATATCTTGAGTACATTTCTCAAACTATGAAAATCCTATATTTTCTACCGTGGTTTGATGGCCATTGCTTTAAGGAAAGGATTGGTTGTGATATTGAGAAATATTAACCATAATTTCTTTTTGTAATCCTTTACTGTTTCGCGTATTTATTACCTTACCCTTCACTGTTATGTTTTAGTATTGTTCCTATTGCAAATTCTACTGCACATGTTATATCAGTGAGAATCTTTTAACTAAAAAGTGTTATCACTACTTCACCGAGGTTAGTCAAGATACTTACTGGGTATATGGAGTCAGTTGTACTCATACTACACTTTTGCACCTTGTGTGTAGATCTTGGAGCTAACATTGCTGTGTACGGCGGGAGCTGGCGTTGAAGATATACCTGCATTCCGCTTATAGCTGTCACTTGTCCTTGGTAGCTTTAGATTTAGAATTCTGTTTATGTATATTCCGAACAAATGATGTATTTATGTACCAGCTCTGTAAATTCTATATCTTAGAAGCTCATGGTTTGTACTACCAATCCTTGGATTATTGTATGCAATTCAGTTATATCATTTGTTGATGACTTTTATTTAATTGAACTGTGTTGACTTTTATTGGGCTTACCTAATAGGTTGGGTTAGGTGCCATCACGACTAGTTGAGTTTTGGGTCGTGACAAGTTGGTATCAGAGCACTAGGTTTGTAGGTTCTACGAGTCATAAGCAAATGTCTAATAAAGTCTTGTAGATCGGTATGATGACGTCCATACCTATCTTCGTGAGGCTACAGGGCATCTAGGAAACTTCCCTTCTTTCTTTCCTCGTCGTGCGACTTTGTTTCAGCTTGGCGCCTATATCTTTGATTTTTTCATGTTCACTCGTATGCGATGTTGCGCACTCAGTATCAACTATGCGTCAACGGTTATGATGTTGCAGATGGATTACGAAGGGCTATGGATACTTGATTATTATTGCGATGTGTTGTCTACTCTTGGGAGCAGATGCAATGATAGTTCTTTCAATCCTTCATTTGTGGTACGAAGTGGATTCTTGTATATGGTTGGTAAGCCCAGACTTGGGAAGACTGGCTGGTAGCCTAGTTATTGTGATTATGGTTGGTTCATGGTAAGGTGTTGATTTGAGTACAACTGGGGGGTTATCTCCTGCGTGATGAGCTTTGATCTTGTGTTTTGTATGAGGTTTCCATTCAGTGAAATGCATTTATTATCATTTCAAAGCATTTGGGGGAAGTTTGATTAACTATTGCAAGGAAAGGTGTGTGCTTTGCAGAGTTCTAAGGACTCTTTAATTTGTGTATGGATAGGGCTTGAGATCGATAGTAAATGGTGGCCGGATTTGCGATATTTCTATGTCAAGAATGATTATATATGAAAATATTAGAGAGATGCAAGAAATGTCTTTGGATCCGTAGAAGGTTTCTTCAGAGTGAGCATATCAGATTGAGTTACTTTTGGGGTAGCAGTCTGCGTGAGTCGGTTGAGTTAGAGGAGATCAGTGACGATGACTTGATTATATATTAAGGAGTTACGAGGAATTCACCACGGTTATGGCCAAAACCTGGAGTTGATGTTTTATACAGGTATGGAAGGTATATTGTGTGTGATGATGTCCTCCTGGACAAGGTTAAATGGTAAGTTATCGGTTGATGAGGTGTTCATCTTGTTTGTGATTCAGAGTTGATTATGAGATTTGCATACTTTTTTCGAGTTAGCATTATAGTTGTGGTTCGCCGTATAGGGTTAAAAGTTGCGAGCACAAGGTTGTGGTTTACTTTCAAAGGAAAGGTCATGAGTTGTAGATGGCACAGGCGATTTAAGATATTTAAGAGAGTACTAGCACTATTAGGTATCGCTTGGGAATGGTGTGCAATTCAGAAGGCACCGTGTATTTTGACTTGCGGGTGCTTGACTAGTGTTATGATGATCACCTATTTTTGGGCTACTGAGGTTCAGGCTTTGCTACATGGCGCAGAAGGTTTATGTGGGTATCCTTCACGAGATGATTATGCACGAGTGATGTGTTGGCCATTTGAATAGTGGAGTTGGGATCGGTTATGGAGATTCCCTTATTCTAGAGATTTAAAGATTGGATATTCTCACAGGAAGACTATTTCTTGGTTGTGAATTGTGAAGATATGTTAAGAATTGGATAGATGATGATATATGTTATGGATAGGTTGTTGTGGACTTTTGGAAGGTTATTTACCTATTTTGGAGATGATCAGAATTTGGCTTGCGGGCTATTTGTAGGCCTAATGAGAATGTGTATTCTATATCGGATCGGATTTGCTTGCTCTTACACAACTGTTATTGCAGGTATATCATCGGGCGAAATGGATATTATTCGCGCCCTGGTGTATGTTATGTGTTTCTCCATTATGCTATGATGGTTGTGAGGATTACATGATTATTCGTACGCATCTTGTTATTTCATTTAGGCCTTATGGCGTTATGGGCGAGATGGCCCTCGTGATGTTGGATTTCTTATTGTACCATAATTGTACTTTTCTTTCTCAATATTGTTTTATGGCTAGTCAGCTTCCCATAATTATATTTGTGCACTCTATCTTGCTTGATGTTGATGCATATGTGATTAGTGAGCCCGATCATTATGGCTCGATGGGTACCCCTATGTGGATTGATATGATTGGATCGAGTTGCGTGCTGCAACGGTAGTGTGTACGATCGGGTTGCATGCCGCAATGGTACAGTGATGAGATGTAATTCTTTTTGCTTATTTTGTGTTTTGCTTTTACTTTCTGGAAAATAGTTCATAGGAAGATGTTAATATTACCCCGCCTGCTTAACTTGCTTGGTATCCTTCTTATTTAACCTTCTTACTATTATCTGTCAAATCTGAATTATTACTTATTTGGTGTATGGACCGCGTAGTGTAGGGCTCCATATGGCTTTTGGAGTGACTTGTCAGTTGGGCTGCTTGTATTGGCTGGCATAAGGTTTCTAGACCTGAGGTTTGCACTATCGTATTAGGATGAGGAATATCTGGCAGAATGATACCACGTTTCTGCTCAGAATTGGGAAATTGTCCTTGTCGGACAAGAGAGATTCTTGACTTGTTTATGTCATGGGTGGTTATGAGTTTCTTGTTTATGTCTTTTAGGTTTAAACAAATTAAACCGTCCGAACCGTATCGCGATTCGGGTCTTTTGATGAGTTTCAGATGTTGAGGATTGTGTTCTAAGGTTTATGAGTGAAGGATAAAGTAAGATCTTTAGTTAAGTTGTATTGTCAGGCTTACATGGATTGGGGTGACATGGGATAACCCATGGGTATGTGTATGGTGTTCCCAAGCAGTGATTTGATGGCTTGAAAATGACTCTTGGCACTTTCGAGGACGAACGTATGTTTAAGTGGGGGAGAATGTAACGACCCGACAAGTCATTTGGAGAATTTTCATTTAGTTTGGCAGTTTGAGGTCATGAGTAGCTTCGTATAGTATATTATGAATTATGTGTATCGTCGGTTTCATTTTTTGAGTGATTCAGGATTGATTTAGAAGGATGATTCTCACTTGAGATGCTTGAAGTTGAAAGAGTTGACCAAGTTTTTCTTTCAGTATATTTGACCTAGGATCGAAGTTTAGAAGGTTTAGGTAGATTCGGATGGTGATTTTGGACTTGGGCGTATGCCCAGATATGCATTTGGATGATTCTAAAAGGTTTTCGACACTACTTGGCGAAAGTCGGCAATTTGAAGGTTTGGAATATTCATAAGTTTGACTGGGAGTTGACATTGATGATATCGGGTTTGGATTTTGGTTTCGTGAGTTGGAAAACTTCTTATGTACTTTGGAACTTTGTGTGCAAAATTTTAGGTCATTCTGAGTTGATTTGATATAGTTCGGCACGAGTTTTGGAAGTTGAAAGTTCATTAAGTTTGATTTGAGGTGCGATTCATGGTTTTGATGTTGTTATATGTGATTTGAGGCCTCGAGTATGTTCGTATTATGTTTTGAGACTTGTTGGTATGTTAGTATAGGGTCTCGAGGGGCTCGGGTGAGTTTCGAGGTGATTTCGAATCTTTTTAGATTGGCTTGGAGTTGCTGGTTTCTGTTATTTGCTGATGTATTTGTTGTTCTTCGCGATCGCAAAGATATGGACGCGATCACGCAGTGATTCATGGAACTATTGGATTTTCTTCATCGCGTTTGCGACAGGTCAACCGCATTCGCGTAGAGTTGGGCCTGTCTTTTTCGCGTTCGCGTGTGCTTTTACGCATTCGCGTAGTGTTGGTCGGGACACGACAGGTCGATGGCTTCCTCTTCGCTTTCGTGATGTTTCTCCCACGTTCGCGTAGGTCTATCTGCTGTATGCATCGCATTCGTGAGGCTTGTGATGTGAATGAGTAGAGCTTATTCAGGCATTGTAATTTTTTCCCTTCACGAACGCGAGGGTTTTTCCGCGTGCACGAAAAGTTCAACTGGGCAGTGTTTATAATGTATTCTATTTTGAATGTTTTGGTTAGTTTGTCATATTTTGAGTTATGGAGCTCGGATTTTGGCGATTGTGGAGGTGAATCTTACCACACGAATTGGGGTAAGTATTTTTGACTCAGTTTTGATTATATTCCATGATTCCATCTTCGATTTTGGCATTTTATTGATGATTTCAAAGAGAAATTGGGGTTTTTGTCTAAACTTTCCTAAAGTGATTATTTGAGTTATGAACATCGATTCAGAGTCGTATTTGAGTGAAATTAGTATGGTTGGACTCGTATTCGAGTGGGTTGTCGGGTTTCGAGATGTGGGCCCGAGTTTTACTTTTAGGTTGACTTTGAGTATTTGATTAAATATGCGATCTTTATCGTTTGGGTTTCGTTCCTATGGCATTATTTGATGATTTCTATTTTCTTTTGGCTAGTTTTAAGCTATTGAGATCGATTTGAGCGGGATGGCGCTTCTAGTGTATCGATTTAGCTTGTTTGAGGTAAGTGTCTTACCTAACTTTGTTGGGGGAATGTTTTCTACTAATTGATATTGTTTACTACATGCGGGGGTGATACATATATTAGGTGATGAGCGTATATGCATGTGCCAGGGTTAATCAGGCTTGGGGTTAGATTATACAATTATTTATGCCTTGTTGGAATATGTGACCTTCTTGCTTCATGTTTTACTTGACTTCTAGATTTATATGAATATGAAGTTATATGATAGAAACCATGATTTAAATTATTATAACTTGACAAAAAGTTGACGGACCTTTTGTGAAACTATTGATGTTGTAAATTTGGTCATCACTATACTTAATCACAAATACATCGCTACGACCGCTATTCTTGAAATAATTGGATTCCATACTTGAGTTGAAGATCGCTTTTAAGATTTGTTGAGATTCTTGAATAATAAGGTTCTTGAGGTTCATTGAATTGTTATTGGCTTGAAAGCTGTGATTGATGTTCATTTGGGGTATTTGCTTAATGACACTTCTTGATATTATTCATGCTTCCTAGCTTGCTTGTTATTGATATACATATGCTTGGTGAGAAAGAGTGTAAAGCATGAAGGGTGATGTCGTGCCATTGCTTATACATTATCATGTGAGAAAGAGTATAAAACACAAAGTGTGATGCCATGTAATTTCATATACATTATCATGTGAGGAAGAAAGTAAAGTATGAAGGGTGATGCCGTGCTGATCCACGTCCATTCCGCACTCAATAGTGATGGGAAACAGTTGTTGGAAAAATAATACCCAACAAGAGTCGAGGTCGATTTCCTTAGGGATTTTATTAGGGGTGTTAGGGTGTACATAGAGTCTTTGTTTTCTACTTCTAAAATTAACACTAACAAGATTGAACTAACTAGAAGAAACTAGAAAGCGAGTAATATATTTTGATGTATTTATCAAATAGGAAACTGCCTAGGGATGTAATCTTCGCCTAGGTGCTACCTAATGGGGAAATCATGTTAATGCTTGTTTTAGTGATTGAGGTGTATTATAACTCTCAACTCTAGATTACCCACTAAATACCTCTCGGTCATAGAGTGATTTTGCCCGAATTGGCTTCTCAAGCCCAATTGGGTATCAATTCAATTTGTTCATGTGAGCACAAGTCGGGTTTTTCCTGTCTCTAGTTCAAACCATTTAATTAGACTAGCCAAAACCTTAACTAGCCCAATTTCTTGTTAGCCAAGTTTTTCTAGACTAAGTCCCTCTTTCTCAAGTAAGAACCAAGTCAAATAGGCATGAATCAATGTTTGCAACCATTAATTCTAGAAATAATGCATGAACAAGGCTAAATAATAAACACTCAATCATAAACAAGTATTAAATTAATGGTGTTACGACCCGACCGGTCGTTTCGAGAGTTATAGCACTGTTTTCCCCATTTCTATTTCTTTTTGTGTTATTCAGCTATATTATGTTATATCGGGTTAGTTGGTTCGGGACCGAAGTGGTTTCAGAGTGAATTGAGATACTTAGTCTCTTAAGTAGAAACTTAAGTTGGAAAAGTCAACCGGATGTTGACCTATGTGTAAACAATCTCGGATTTGAATTCTGATGGTTTCGTTAGCTCCATTAGGTGATTTTGGCTTGAATTGGCGAAATTGGAAATTTGGCGATTTCGGTCGGCAGAGAAAAAATTGATATCGAGGACGGATTGGAATTTCCGAAAGTTGGAGTAGGTTCGTAGTGTCATTGGTGATGTATGTGCAAAATTTGAGGTCATTCGGACGTGGTTTGGTTTGTTTCGGCATCGGTTGCCGAATTTAGAAATTGATAAGTTATTAGGCTTGAATCCGAGGGTAATTTGATGATTTGATGTTGTTTTGAGTGATCTGAAGGTTCAGCTAAGTTGGTATATTGCTATATGACTTGTTGATATTTTTGGTTGAGGTCCCGAGGGCCTCGGGGTGATTGCGGGTGGTTAACGGATTTGTCGAAGTTGGAAAATGCAACTGAAGCTGCTGCTACTGCTATTTTTGCACCTGCGGAGGAAAGAGTCGCAGGTACGAGGCCACCGGTGCGCGTGGGGAGTTCCCATGTGCGGACAGTTCTGGGCTAGGTAGGATGCACAGGTGCGAGAAGTCTGTCACATCTGCGAGCCCGCAGGTGCGAGACCTGGGGCGTAGATGCGGAAAATGGGAGGCCAAGTCTGGAGCGCAGGTGCGAAGGATTTGGCCGCACCTGCGAGCCCGCAGGTGCGAGACCTGGGCGCAGGTGCGAGGATTTTCGATCACTTGTGCGGTCCCGCAGGCGCGTGGAATAGGCCGCGGGTGCGAAAATCTGGGCAGAATGTACAGATAGCACTTCGCGAATTTTGGTTCATTTCCACCATTTTTCTATTCGGTTTTGGAGCTTTTGGGAAAGATTTTCCGTTGTTTAATCATCGTAATTAGTGAAAATGAGGGGTTAGGGCTTGGGATTTTTGGAGAAGTAATTTAAGGATTTGAAGGACCAAACGATGTCGGATTTTGATGAATTTGGTATGGTTAGACTCGTGAGTAAATGAGCTTTCTAGTTTTGTAAATTTTGTTGGATTTCGAGACGTGGGCCCAGGGGCCGCGTTTGAGCCAACTTCGGATTTTGGTCTATTTTGTAGTTTTTCTTGTGGAATTCATTCCATTAGCGTATATTGATGGTATTGAACTGATTGTGAATAGATTTGGCACTTTTGGAGGCCGAGTCCAGAGGCAAGAGCATTGCGGGGTAGATATTTGATCGGTTTGAGGTAAGTAACGATTGTAAATCTAGTCCTGAGGGTATGAAACCCTGAATTTCGTATCATTTTACTATTTTGAAGTGACGCACAAGCTAGGTGACAGGTGTGTGGTCGTGCACTGTTGGGTATTGTGACTTGGTCCATCCCGTAGCAACTGTGAAATTGCATATTTCGTTGAAACTATATGATACTTACATGTTTTAGAAAGCGTTTCTATAAATTGGGCTGAATGCCATGTTTTGGGCCTTGTGCCAGTGCTGTTTGGCTTGAGAGGTTTATGACTGAGTGAGGCCGAGGGCCTGATTTGTGAAGATATTTATGGGATCGGGCTGCATGCCACAGCATTTTTGATATAGGCCGAGGGCCTGAGTGATTTATGCCATGATTTGGCTTGATATAGCGCTTGGGCTGAAGGAGCCCCTCCGGAGTCTGTACACACCCCTAGTGAGCACAGGTACCTACTGAGTGCGAGTGCCGAGTGCTCAGTGAATGGGAGACATGAGTGATTGTGATGTATGCCCGAGGGGCTGTATATGAGTGATGCTTTGCCCGAGGGGCTGTTTATGATTTCATCACTTTTGCTCACCTTTGCATTTTTCCTCTGTTTGAAAGCTGTTGAAAAATATCCTTAAATGATTTTTACTAGAACTGGGTTTAAACGAGATATTTTGATTCAAATCATGATTTTAAAAGCATGAGGTATTTTACTGAGATTTCATGATATGAATGTTATATGCTTTATTGCTCGTCACTACTGCTTAGTCTTTATTTATTGTTGTTACTTACTGAGTTGGCATACTCACGTTGCTCTCTGCACCTTGGGAATGAGTTGGCTTGCCTAGTTCCACGATAGGCGCCATCACAACATGGGTTAGTTTGGGTTATGACAGATTGGTATCAGAGCCTAGGTTACATAGTTTTCATGAGTCATGAGCGGGTTTAGTAGAGTCTTGCGGATCGGTAAGGAGACGTTTGTACTTATCTTCGAAAGGCTACAGAACCTTTAGGAAACTCTACATTCTTGAATTCTTGTCGTGCGAATCTGTTGATTCTAGTAACTAAACATCTATTGTTTCATTCTCTCACAGATGGTGAGGACTCGTGCTACCACTTAGGAGGGCCAGCCACCAGTACCACCAGCTAGGGCCGCGAGAGGCTGAGGCCACGGTAGAGGCCGTAGTAGGGGTAGAGGTGCAGCCCGTACAACAGCTGGGGCAGTACATGCAGATCCACCGGTTGTCCCAGATCAGGACCAGGTTCCAGTTGTT
>AWOL01S0012140.1:44876-80123 GCA_000715115.1 Nicotiana otophora | reverse complement strand
TTTCCATGCTCCGGAAGTATATTGGAGATCCATCCCATGTTTTGGATTTCAGCACGGTTCAGTTGGAGGGTGATATGACTTATGATGTGGAGCCGGTGGCTATTTTGGATCGGCAGGTTCGAAGGTTGAGGTCAAAGATATAGCTTTAGTGAAGGTGCAATGGAGAGATCAGCATGTGGAGGAGGCCACCTGGGAGATTGAGCGGGAGATACAGAGCAGATATCCACGCCTATTCGAGACTCCATGTATGTTTCTAGACCCGTTCGAGGACGAACGAATATTTAAGAGGGGGAGGATGTAATGACCCAGCTGGTCATTTCGAGAGTTATAGCCCCGTTTTCCCCATTTCTACTTCTTTTTGTGTTATTCAGCTATATTATGTTATATAGGGTTAGTTGGTTTGGGACCGGAGTAGTTTCATAGTGAATTGAGACACTTAGTCTCTTAAGTAGAAACTTAAGTTGGAAAAGTCAACCGGATGTTGACCTAACTGTAAACGATCTCATATTTGAATTCTGATGGTTCTGTTAGCTCCGTTAGCTGATTTTGGACTTGGGAGTTCATTCGGAATGTGATTTGGAGGTTCGTGGTAGAATTAGGCTTGAATTGGCGAAATTGGAAATTTGGCGATTTCGGTCGGCAGTGGAAAATTTGATATCGGGGTCGGAATGGAATTTCTGTTAGTTGGAGTAGGTTCGTAGTGTCATTTTTGATGTGTGTGCAAAATTTGAGGTCATTCGGACGTGGTTTGGTTAGTTTCGGCATCGGTTGCCAAATTTGGAAATTTAGAAGTTCTTAGGCTTGAATCCGAGGGTAATTTGATGATTTGATGTTGTTCTGAGTGATTCGAAGGTTCGACTAAGTTGGTATATTGATATATGACAAGCTTAATGAAACTAACAAATTTCCAACTTTTACATTCGAAGACAAAACCTATCAAATCAAGTCCGATTAACCTCAAATTTTGCACACAAGTCATAAATGACATAACAGACATATGAAAATTTTCAAATTGGATTCTGACCCCGATATCAAAAAGTCAATTCCCTGTTCAAACTTCCAAACTTAAATTTCTATTTTAGCCATTTCAAGCCTAATTTAACTACGGACTTCCAATTAATTTTTCGGATACGTTCCTAAGTCCAAAATCACCATACGGAGCTATTGGAGTTATCAAAACTTTATTTCGGGGTCGTTTACACATAAATCGACATTCGGTCACTATTTTAACCTAAGCTTTAAACCTTGAAACTAAGTGTTCCAATTCATTCCAAAACCTTACCGAACCAGAACCAATCATCCCGGCGAGTCACATAACAACTGTAAAGCATAAATTGAGCAGTAAATGGGGGAACGGGGTTGTAATACTCAAAACGACCGGCCGAATTATTACAAAGTGCATCCCGAATATAAAATCATCTACGCTCATTGTAGGGGTGCAGACTCCGGAGGGCACCTTCAGCCCAAGCGTGATATAAAGCCGATATAGCCTACTGCAGGCGGGCAGTCCCGATCCGTATAATGAAAAAGCCTACAAGGCCTGCTGCAGGCGGGCATCCCAGTTCCATATAGTAATAATATATATAAAGCCAATATGGCCTACTGGACGCGGGCAGCCCCGATCCCATTAATATACTCACAATGGATGAACATTACTGAGTATGAAATATATATTTTTAAAACAATTAAATTCAATAGCAACACGACCTTGTGGGTCATAAAGTATCTGCACGTAGTCCAATCATGATCTTTAATACGAGTCTCAGCTTAAATTTCCTAACACATGGAAAATGTTCATATAACAACATTAATTTTGCAACTTCACAAAATTTGTTCAAGTCACAATTTCTATGGTACACGTCCACACGCTCGTCAACTATCGTGTGCATCACCTCCAAAAAATTTATATAACACCAAATTCAGGGATTCATACCCTCAGAACTAAGTTTAGAAGTGTCACTTACCTCAAAACTGCGTAATTCTTTATTCCACTATGCCTTTGCCTCGCGAATTGGCCTCCAAAAGTCTCGTATCTAGTCACAATTAATTTGATTCAGTCAATACAAATCATAGGAATTTATTCCATATGAAAATACTAATTTTCCAACAAAATCCAAAATTTAACTAAAAAATCGTCGGCCCACGTCTCGGAACCCGACAAAAGTTACAAATATGGACGCCCATTCAACCACGAGTCCAACCATACAAATTTCACCAAATTTCGACATCAACTCAATTCTCAAATCTTCAATTAAAGTCTTTGAAGATTTCTACCATTTTCAACCCAATCTTTACCCATTTGAACTCAACAATCTTTCCACAAACCATATTGGTACGTGTATGTATAATAATACTCTCACACTCAAGAATCATACTTCCAATCACCCATCTTTACCCAAACTCGAAATTGAAGACTAGGTTAGAAATTCTTACCTATTTGAAGCCCTGGCAAGATCCTTGTGAAATCTTCAAACCTTGAACAAGAATTGATGTACAAATAACTAGGTATTCACTTTCTCTCTCTAAGATGCTCTAGCCTCTCTCTAAAATATAAGATGAACCCCTTAAAAATGACCCCTAATAGTGTTTTATGAGAATGGGATCGGGTTTATAAAACCTGAAAAATGAAGCTCCGAAGCACATATGCGACCGCAAAATGCTCATGCGGCCCAAAGAATCGCTGCGAAATGGCTCCTCGGAACTGGGTATTTTCTGCCCGGGTATGCGGTCACTATGCGGCCCGCAGACATGTTCTGTGGTCGCATAATCGACCGCAGATTTGTACTCACACCTGCCCAGCTTCTGCCCATTCTGCGGCCATTATGCGGCACGCAGAGTGATTCTGCAGCCGCAAAGTGGACCGTAAAAATTCATCTTTCAGAACTGGATTCCGACCTAAGGTCCGCAAAGATAAATTGAACAAGGTATAAAAATAAATACAAGAAAATCACAACATCACATGAAAATCACCAACACCACAACTCCACATCATCACATATTGTCCCTGACAATAGCCACCCTTATCTCTCCTATAGCCACCCTTATCACTCCTATAATAGCCACCCTTATCCCTCTGCCCTGACAATATCAATATCCACCCTTATCGCTCCTATTGCCACCCTTATCTCTCCTATAGCCACCCTTATCGCTCCGCCCAGACAATATTCCAACAAACACAATGACCACGAAATGCCACCCTTATACCCGCATAATATCAACAGTGGAATGCCACCCTTGTCTCCTCAAAATAACAACTCACATGTCACGACCCAAAATCCCACTAGTCGTGATGGCACCTAACCCAACCCGTTAGGTAAGCCAATTTCCATCTATCCAATTCTAATGAAATTAATTAAAAAAAATATCTAAAACCAATACATCTCCCTAAGAACTGGTAGTACAAATCATGAGCTTCTAAGAATAGAGTATACAAAGCGGAAATGAAATAAATACATAGTCTGTTTGAATAATACATAAAAAAAGCTTTTACAAATCTAAGGCTACCTTGAACAAGAGGTAGCTACAACAGGAACGCAGGTACATCTTCAAGTCCTGCAACCATCAAGCACAGTAATAACAGCAGCTAACATCTGCACGCAATGTGCAGAAGTGTAGTATCAGTACAACCGACCCCATGTACTGAGTAAGTAACAAACCTAGCCGTAGGTTGAAAGCAGTGACGAGCTTCTACCAAGGTCAAGTCCAAAACCACTAGTCCACAACAATCCATAACAACATAAAGCAAATAATATTAGAAGAAACACAGAGATAAAATGCTCAGCCAAATCATCATTTCAAAAATAATAGTTCCTCCTTTCAAATACATCAGTGAAAACCCAAATCGTTTACCGAAGTTGCCAAAAATATGAATAGTTTAAAACGGTAATTTTTCCAAAATCCTTTCAATAATAAATAAAATATCTCATTTTCTTTCCAGATAACCAGTGTAAAACAAATGCATCACTATGCCCATCTGTCAACATGTGTGAGAAATCATGAATAATGTGATACCGTACAGCATGAGGAAAACACATTTCTATGTATATATCTATCAAGATCTTTCAATAAAAATTGTCGCTCATGTGTCAATGACCTCAACGGCCACCACATCCAAAAATCAGTAAAAACAGGCAAACTCACACATTTATGTTCCCATGATTCCTTCTTCTTTTTTCGATCGACACCGGTAGATTTACCTTCTCCCCCTCTCCCATCATTTGGAATATCCTGTGCACCAGACACTGGAGCAGCTGGTTCGGAAGCTTGGCTATAACTTTCTGAACCCTCGAAAGTGTTGTGAGATGATGAAGGAACATCCAGAGGCTCAGATTGTCCCTGTGGCATGGACTGCTCTGTTGTTTGTTCCTCCGGAATAGACACGGAGTTTCCCTCGGAGGCCTCCCTAGATGGGGCATAAGACCTAGACTAAGAGAGGTCTGCACCCCTCCCTCTACCTGATGTAGCCTTCTTCCGAATAGTCTTTGGCACACTGAGGGGAAAGGCACCTCTGCCTCGACCCCTTGAAGACTCTCCTCTACCCTTGGCAGTTTCGCCGTGACCTCATGATCAAACCATTATTTGTATCAACACAAACAGGATTGTTAGTTGCAAGTTATCATTCAACACAGTTAAGACTCATATAAGCGAGGGAGAACATTGTGGACAAATTAGGGTTATAGAAGATTGAACATGCTGCAGGAAATGGGATATACAATCCACATTTTTTTGATGTGCGGCCGTAGATAGGGAGTGTGTCCGCACTTGTGACAAGAAAGATCAGAGGCTCAGGGACCTCTTCTCTAAAGATAGTGTGATAGCCAAAGTACGGCCGCATATTTTATCTTCGGTCCGCAGAATTATTAATGCGGTTCGCACGTTTGGCATTTCAAGAGACAAGTCTGTGATAGCAGTGCGGACCCAAGATGCGGCCTCACCAGGAATTCTACGGTCCGCACAATTAAAGAGCGGCTGCAAAAGCGCTTGCATTCACCACTTAGCAACAATAGCCAAATACGAACCACACAATTATAAGTGCGACCGCAAATTTCAAAAAAGTAACATGTAGTCTATATTTTTACTTAGAATTCGCAATTACTTGTTCAAATCTCTATGGCAACATGGTATACAAATAAAATTTAACTGACTCAACTCATTTTAGCATGTATTAACAACTACCCAGTATAGATCTACCCCACATTGACACATGGATGAACTATAATAACATATGGCCTAAAAAGAAGCTAAAACTTCAAAAATCAAAAATGACACAAAAGATTAATATGAAGTAAGCATACCAAATAATGCGAGTGTAATAGAACGTGTGAGCACAGATGGGTGTGTGTTTGATAATAAAAAGTCCTCAGTTAAGCTTCTAGAGTAACGTTGATTCTAAGGATGGTGAAAACTGTAAAATAAATGCAAAACTCATATTTATACAAAGAGTTATTAAGAGGGTAAGAGGCATAGTGAGGCTGCACAAATCCAAGTGCGGTCCGCACTCCTTCACCTAGGCACTAATTTTCTGTTCCTCATGTGCGGTCCGCACATTTTCGAGTGCGGCCGCATAATTCCTCTCGCGGTCGTAGATTAGCCCTGCACTGACAGGGATAAACTTAAGAGAGTTTGCAATTTGACATCTTATTGAGCTTCTAGAAGTGCGGTCAATAGTTGAAATTTGCGGCCGTACAAGCTCTTCATCTGTGGCACAACTATTTCTGCGGCCGCACAATTAAAATGTGTGGTCCACATTTTCTTCTACACTCTGCCATTTTGTTCACCCTTCTTTCATGTAATACTAAACCCTATACCACACTTCAAATCAAGTTTAAAACAACAAATAACACCTAACTACAAAAGAAAAAGGAAAATAACTTGGGTTGCCTCCCAAGAAGCGCCTGATTTAACGTCGCAAGCACGACACAATGTCTAAGCATCCTCAAGTGAAGGCTCTCTCCAACTATACCCATGTAGTACTTCATCAAGTGACCATTGACTTGGAATATTTCATTGTTCTTGTTATTTAAATCCAATGCACTAAAGGGTGTCACTCCAATGATTCTAAACGGACCACTCCACTTGGACTTGAGCTTCCTAGTAAACATCATCAACCTTGAGTTAAACAACAATACAAGATCACCGGCCTTGAAGTCTCCGTTCTAGATATACTTGTAATGAAGATAGTTCATCTTTTATTTGTACAAGGACAAACTCTCGTATGCATGGTACCAGAACTCATCCAACTCATTCAAGTGTGCAACCTACAAGTTAGCGGCAACATCCCAATCAAGTTTCAATTTCTTTAAAGCCCACATTGCCTTGTGCACTAGTTCCACAGGAAGATGACAAGCTTTCCCGAACACTAACCAGTATGGAGACATTCCGATAGGTGTTTTGTAAGTCGTCCTATAAGCCATAACGCATAATCAAGCTTCTTTGTCCAATCCATCCGATTTGCATTTACTGTTTTAGACAAGATACTCTTTATCTCCCGGTTGGAGATTTCCTCTTGACCACTAGCTTGTGGATGATAGGGAGACATGACCTTGTGATTAACACCATACTTGCTAAGTAAAGTGTCAAACGCCTTGTTGCAAAAGTTTGACCCTCAATCACTTATGATGGCATGTGGAGTACCAAATCTTGTAAAAATATTCTTCTTCAAGAAAGACACTACACTTCTCGCCTCATTGTTGGGTAAAGCGACGGCCTCAACCCATTTGGATACATAATCCATCGCAACCAAGATGTAAGTATTTTCACAAGAACTCACAAAATGGACCATAAAGTCAATGCCCCAAACATCGAAAATATCAATCTCCAAGATAGTTGTGAGAGGCATCTCATTTTGTGATTCCACTAGCCCGTTGACATTCATCACAGCTTTTCACTAAGTCACTTGCATCCTTGTAAAGAGTAGGCCAATAGAAACCACAACTAAGAACTTTGGCCATCGTTCTTGCTCCACCATGATGACCACCATATGGAGAAGAATGACAAGCGCCAAGAATATCGCCTTGCTCCTCTTCCGGTACGCACCTTCTAATCACCCCATCCGTACAAATCCGAAAAAGGTATGCTTCATCCTAATAATAATCTTGAGAATCTCTTTTGAGCTTCTTCCTATGGTTTGAAGAGAACTCATCCGGAATGATTCCACTCACAAGAACATTTGCCAAATCTGCAAACCACGACACCTATTTATTGAAATTGCCAAAAGTTGCCCATCGGGGAAGGAGTAATTGATTTCAAGGACATCATGTGGCCGCCCCTCCTCCTCCAAACGAGACTAGTGGTCTGCCACTTGGTTTTTACTACCTTTCCTATCTTGAATATCAATATCAAATTCTTACAACAAGAGTACCCATCTCATAAACTGAGATTTAGAATCCTTTTTGCTCATAAGATAGCAAAGAGCCACATGATCCGTGTGGAGAATAACTTTGGCGCCCATCAAGTACGAGCGAAACATCTCAATTGCAAACAAAACAGCAAGGAGCTCTTTCTCCTTAACAATGTAATTGACTTGGGCACTATTCATGGTCTTAGTAGTATAGTAAACCGAATGAAAACCTTTGTTAATAAGTTGCCCCAAGATAGCCCCAACCGCTATGTCACTTGCATCACACATGAGTTCAAAAGGCAAGCTCCAATTGGGGGCGGTAATGATAGGAGCTTCAATTGTTCAAGAGCTCTAATACAATCATCATTGAAATGGAACTTGGCATCCTTCTATAGGAGCTTACATAATGGGTTTACTAATTTAGTAAAATCTTTGACAAAGCACCAGTAGAAACCCGCATGACCTAGGAAACTCCGCACACCCTTCACTAAAGTTGGGGGTAGAAGCTTAGAAATTACTTCAATCTTCGCCTTGTCAACTTAAATTTCATTCCTTGAGATTTTATAGCCAAGGACAATTCCTTCCTCAACCATGAAATGACATTTCTCCCAATTGAGTACCCAATTGGTCTCTTCACATCTAGCCAACACTTTGTCCAAATTTACAAGACAATTATCAAAAGAATCTCCAACCACTGAGAAGTCATCCATGAAAACTTCAAGGTAGTCCTCCACCATGTCCGTGGAAATAGCCATCATATACCATTGAAAAGTCACTGATGCATTGCACAAACCAAAAGGCATCCTCTTGAAAGCAAAAGTAGCATAAGGACATGTAGAGGTTGTTTTCTCTTGATCTTCCAAAGCAATAAGAATTTGTTTGTAGCCCGAGTAACCATAAAGAGAACAATAGAAATCACGGCCGGCCAATCTATCGAGCATTTGATCTAAGAAAGGAAGTGAAAATTGATCTTTCCTTGTGACTTTGTTGAGCTTACGATAATCCATACAAACCCTCCAACCGGTCATCGTTCTTATAGGAATCAACTAATTCTTATCATTTATAACAACCATCATATCGCCCCTTCTTTGGGACACATTGAACCTGAGAGGTCCATGGACTATCGAAGATGGGTTAGACAACCCCGGTATCCAACCACTTGATAATATCCTTCTTGACCACTTCTTACATAGCCTCATTGAGTGTTCTTTGATGTTCAATGGATGGTTTAGCACCATCCTCCAACTTGATCTTATGCATGAAAAATGAGGGGCTTATACCCCGAATATCCACCAAAGTCTACCTGATAGCCTTCTTCATCTTTTGCAACACCGCCAATGTGGAATCAACCTGCACGTTAGTTAAACAAGAGGAAAGAATAACTGGTAAAGTAGAACAAGGACAAAGAAATTCATATCGAAGGTGTGAAGGCAATGGATTTAACTCCAAAGTAGGTGGCTCTTCAATAGAAGGGCCATGTATGAGGAGTTTTCCTATTCTCAAAATCCAAAGATAATGTTCGGGGTGCATAGTTGTACGACCCCATTCCTTGCAAAGAATTCACGCATTCCATGAAACTATCCATCTTGTAATCATCAATGAGGTGTCTCTAAGACTACGTAAGCCTTGCATACATAAAGAAATAGCAGAAATAATTAAAAAAACTTCAATATAAACCAACCAGCTATCATAAAATAATTCCACCACACAACTGGCAATACTCCTAAAATCTGGTGAGACTGAGTCATAAGCTCTACACGAGTATACTGAAGTATCCCTAATACATCACTATCAATATAATGAGTATGCAAGAGAAAACAAGGACAGAGGGTGATTCTGTGGCCTGCGAACGCCGGCAGGTATACCTTGAAGTCTCCGATCCGAAAGCTCAACTCACTGGTGCCTATCCTGGTATAAGATACCTGGATCTGCATAAAACGATGTGCAAAAGCATAGTATGAGTAAACCACAACAGTACCCAGTAAGTATCAAGTCTTACCTCGGTAGAGTAGTGACAAGGTCAGACCAAGACACCTACTGGAATAAATAATGAAGCTGAACAGGTATGGTACAGAATAATAATGGAACAAGGAAATGATATGATGAAGAAATACAACAAGATAAGCTACACTGAAATTAAGGCAATAAAGGCACCAAGGGAGGAACACATAAAAAGAACACTAAAGGAACGATGCATACCAACACAATGATGCAAACGAAAGATAACAACATGAATCACGTCTGAGGTACCGCCTAGTATCTCATTGCACAATCACAATCTTTATTTCTATCACCGTGTGAGCCTTACATTTAGTTTTGAAAATTATTTCTCCTGAAATAGCTAACTGCGTTTTAGCCCACCTTATCACACCGCGTGGCTTCAAGTAGTTCCCCTACTACAACATGTGTATCAAGCCCACCTTATCTCACTGTATGCATTTCAACCCCTATCCTTATAGCACCGCATGTGTATTAATACCACAACGTATCACAACTCGCACCTCAAGTGCCCAAATACCACAACTTGCCAAAAGAATCAGCAATAACAATATTTCCACAATAAATAGCCCATGGCTCAACCAGATTGTGTATGAGAGTCTCAATAATAGAAACTAAAAGTAAATAGTTCAACAAGAATGATATTTACACAATTTACAACTTTGTCTTAATATGGTCACGGCTTTAACAACTTCAACACCAAACTCAACAAATATATATTCCCAGAAATAACAACTTCAAGTAAAGTAACTCATCAGTCAAATAATTAAGAAGGCAGTAAGGAAACAGTTACTTCAACGAAACACGTAAGGGAAATTAACAAGTAAGAGATGGGTCAAGTATTAACAATTTCAAATAAAAAATGTAAGGATGGATTAACGATGATATATATGGCATGTTATGACAATTTGATTAAAGGCATGAAAGAATATACATAGCTAAAACCGGTCAATTCCCATATATAGCTCGTGTACCCACTCGTCACCTTACGTATAAGGCTTTCACGTACTACAAATGACACAAAACAACTCCAATCCTAAGGGGTAATTCCCCCACACAAAGTTAGGCAATATACTTACCTCAAACACGCTAACTCAATCCTCTAGTAAGCCTTTTCCGCAAATATCCGACTCCGAATGGCTTGAATCTAGCCAAAATAACTTTATACCATAAATACAAACCATAAGAAACTATTCCGGATAATAAAGTTGCAATTGTTAACAAAAAATAAAAAGTCAACTCAAAACGTCAACCCCGAGCCCGTGTCTTGGAACCCGACAAAACTTACAAAATCCAAACACCCATTCAATAACGAGTCCAACCATACTAAAATTATTTAATTCTGACCTCAAATCGCCTTACAAATCCTCAAAATATAGCTTATGAAGTTTTCACAAATTTTCCCAATTCTTTCAACTCAAAACACTAATTAAATGATATAAACAATGATGGGTTCATGTATAATAGTCAAATCCGATTTCGAGTCACTTACCCTAATCAAATCCTTGAAATTCTCTCTCAAAATCGCCCAAAACCGATCTCTCTAACTCAAGAGATGAAAAATAGGAACAAACCTGCGATCTGTCCCTTTTCTACTTAGTGATTTTGCTTTTGCGGACCAACAGTCGCTTCTGCAACTCCGTACCTATGGAAATTCCATCGTATGTGCGTCTTTTACTTAAGCCCTGGCAAATACGCTTCTGCGGACAAAAATGCGCATCTGTGCTTCCGGTCTTTTCGACAAGGAGCCCTTCTGAGCACATGCTCCTGCGGACAGTGTCCGCTTCTGCGACCCCAGGCCAAACTGGCCCAATCTGCATCTACGGGCTCGCAGATGCAGAAATCTCCTCGCATCTGCAGTCACATCCAAGCCCACTAGAACTTCGCTTTTGTGATGGCCCTCTCGCTCCTGCATGTCCGCACCTACGGCCAAGCCCACCGCAGGTGCGATGACAGCAGAACTTCAGCAGCTTCAGCAATCATCTAAGTCCAAAAATGATTCTGATTTCAATCTGATTCATATCAACGGTTCCCCGGGACCCTGTCCGAATATACCAACAATTCCAAACCATATAGAGGACCTACTCAAGGCCTAAAATCACATCAAACAACATCAATTCTACAAATCGCAACCCAATTCAAACCTATGAAAACCATGAACATCCAACTTCCAAAACTAACGTCGATTCATACCAAACCAACTCTGATCGACCTCAAATTTTGCACACAAGCCATAAATGACATAGCAGACCTAATCCAAGTCCAAGAATCGGAATCCAACCCCGCTATCAATAAAGTCAACTCCCGGTCAAACTTCTCAACCTTCCAAACCTTCAGCTTTCTAACTTTCGCCAATTCAAGCCAAAATCAACCACGAACCTCCAAATCAATATTCGAACATGCTCCTAAGTCCAAAATCATCATACGAAGTATCAGAACCATTAAAACTCCATTCCGGAGTCTTCTACACAAAAGTCAAATTCCAGTTAACTCTTTCAACTTAAGCTTCTAACTTTGGGACTAAGTGTCCTATTTCACTCTGAAACTCACCCGAAACCAAAACCAACCACCCTGGCAAGTCACATAACCATAATATAACATAGAGGAGGCAATAAATAGGGAAACAGGACTAAAATACTCAAAACGACCGTTGTTACAAATGTTTGTCATAAAGTTGCCACCGACCAATTGATTGACCACACATTGGTTTGTAGTATTAATACCATGATAGAAAGTATGTTGGATCATGCTATTGGTCATATCATTGTTCGGTCACTCCTTCACCATTGTCCGATACCTCTCCCAAATCTCATGCAATGGTTCATTGGGCTCTTGCTTGAAAACTAATATTTCATCGCTAAGAGTAGCCATATGCCCGGGAGAGAAAAACTTAGCAATAAACGTTGCCGCCAATTGATCCCAAGTATATATTGAATGATTAGGCAAGTGTTCCAACCAATCTAAATCTTTACCCCGTAGGTACGAGCACGTTGTCTTGTTGACCACGGCCTCGATGATTCGGTTGTGGCACTTGAGGTACCTCATCGAGTTGTTCCTCCTCGCCGTCCAAGTCCCCCAATGGCATATTTAAGAGCTCATTGTTCGCCTTTTTATACCTATAATTTCTTCAACAAGTTAGTAACACAGAAGGGAAAGAAGATATTTCAAAAACACACTCAAATATATAGCTAACACTGTTAAAACTCCCCAGCAACGGCTCCAAAAATTGATCCACGTCCAATGCGCACTCAATAGTGAGTGGAAACGGTCGTTGGAAGAATAGTACTCTACGCGCCGTGGTAGAAATCATCAAGAACTCTACGAGACCCATTTGCATATAATCAAACTATCAGAACTGAATTCCTCGAACCCAACCAAGTCACACGGGTCTCCAAGTCTAAGAGTATTGCCACAAAACACATGTAGAGACTCACCCCATCATAAGAACCAAAAGAACCGATCATACCCATTACCATGCTGACTGATCTACCACCAAGCTGTCCTATTTCTCCGAGTTCCTTCTAAATCGCCTTCAAGTTAACACTTCTCCTTGCCATTAAAACACGATCCTTACCCAAAGCTCACCACAATATATCCTAGCATAAAATCACATCGTCCTAAAGCCCATAAGCCGTTGTATTCCCTCTTAAGCACCCCAGAAGTACCACACCAAGACACCCACTCTAAGGAGACCTTCTGTGAATTTAAAGTTGTTCCTTTTTCCTTTCTGATACTGAAATATAGAATCCATAATGATACAGAAACAACGCAAGTCCCGGTACCATCCAATGTAAATCCTAGATCTTAGCCATACACAAATTTGGAAATATTCTCAATTGCCACATATAAATCTTGAATCCATTAGAACTTTTTCGAGAGTCATCCACTCTACTCAAATCTCAATTGCACTGCCCAAACGGGTTGAATGACATGTACCCTATTGGCACAATAACACCCAAAGAAGTAATCCACACCTCTAAGCAACTGAGTGAATCCTTTTTCTTGGTACATTACGTCCATCACGAACAGCATTCCTAGACCATTTCCAAGACTTCCATATATCCATAAGGTGTAATACACCATGCATCCAAGAATTTATTAATCAAGTCATCCTTAAAACCAACCTCAGCAAGTCATAACTAATCCACAAGTATGCCTCAGGCCGAAACCAATACAACACATAACCATGCAATCAAATCGTTGATGGTAGACTCCCCCACTTGGCTCAAAGCCATAGAATAAAATATCTAATAAATCACAATACCCATACTCTATTACTGCCATAATTCCGCGGTGAGATTCAACTAAATCCTTCACAAGCTCCTGCAACACAACCCATAAAATACCTCAAATCATCTGCTAAGCTCGCATTCATCCTTGTGACAGTCTGGTCAACTTTCACAACCGATCCATACTCAAATTGCAATACATATAACCTATTGGTAGAAAGAAACTCTCCACACAACATCATAAGGATCACACATTCATAGATTACCCCGGAGGTGATAACCCATCTGCCTAGTCTAAAATTGGCATCTCTCTATACCATTTCGCAACCATAACTACTACGCAATCACTAAATCTTCCTAAGTCTGAACTCATCAACAAGATGTGGGAATCTACTTCGTTCCACAAATAAAAAACATGAAAGATCCCTTAACACGATCATAACTCGATACTGTACAACACATCAAGACAGAATTCAAGCATCCATTAGTCCTTTCCACATCCCAAGCAAACTCTTTTCGCCACATCCAAACCATCTAAACGCATACCATAATAATGTCATACTCATCCAATAGCCATCCAATCACTCACCAAGCCATAAGTCTTGCTCCCAGGGACACTACCGGACATATAAGCCCCAAATCACACACTCACACAACTGGAACCACCGAGCCCAAGCTACAATCAAAACCCGGCCTCAATTCCTCCAGACTGGCCTATCACCCAAAACACAAAAAACGTATCTCGCACCCCATCCATGGAATGAAAAGCCATCGGTGCACGGCCAATACCGAGAGCTCAAATAACATACGGGTGAGTGTAAGGAATCCAAAGAGATACGCTTCAAGCTGAATTAATGTCGCACGATAATGAAAGAAAGATGGGATATTTATCCTAAAGGCCTAGTAGCCTCTCAAAAATAGGTATGGACGTTATCACACCGATCCGCAAGGCTCTACTAGACACTTGCTCATGACTCGTAGAAACCTATGAACCTACAGCTCTGATACCAACTTCTCACGACCCAAAAATCCAACTCGTAGTGATGGTACCTAACCCAACCTGCTAGGTAAGCTAGTTAATAATAATCCAATTCAAAATGAGATTTACTGAGAAAATAAATGATGAAATACTTGAACTTCTATACAAAAATCCAAAAGATAGGTAGTACAAATCATGAGCTTCTAAGACTTAGAGTTTACAAAGCTGGTATGAAATAAATACATCATCTTTTCGAGATCTACATAAACAGATTTATAAATCTAAAGCTACCTAGAATAAGAGGCAAATATAACCGGAACGCAGGTACATCTTCGATGCCAGCTCGCCATACACAGCAACATCAGCTCCAAGATCTGCACGCAAGGTGCAGAAGCATAGTATGAGTACAAACAACCCCATGTACTCAATAAGTAACAAACCTAACCTTAGGTTGAAAGCAGTGACGAGGTTGGAAACAGTCAGAGTCCAATACCAATAGTCAAGAATAACTCGTAACAACATAACCAAAATAATACAAGTGCTAACTCAAGGATATTATGCTCAACTCGTTCACAATAACGGAAAATAGGCATGATTTTCAAGTATAACAGTAAAACCCAAATCCTTCACCGAAATCACCAAAAATATGAGGGTATATCAGAAAACTGTGATTCTTCCCAAACTTTCAACAATAGATATGATATTTCATTATCAGATAAGATAAGGAAAGTACATTTCTATACTTACATGTCAATATGTATGTCAAGTCATCAATTATCATATACCGTCTAGCATGAGGAATGTACATCTCAATGCCTACATGTCAAATGTACATGTCAGATTATGAATGTCACAACATCGTATAGCATGAGAAAAATGCATCTCTATGCCTACATGCCAAGTATGCATGTCAAATGCAATGCATCACAATGATAATCCCAGGTGCTCACACTCTCAAAGTACTCAATCTGTCTGTCTCAAACTCCCACTCATCACACGCAATCACTCAGCACTGTACGGTATATGCGCTCATTATTGGTATGTCAGACTCCAGAGGGGCAGATCCTGTCCAGACGCTAATATAAATCCTACATGGGTTGCTGCGATGTGCAGCCCGATCCCATGCAATGTCAATAAAGTCTGTTGTGTTGTACAGCCCTATCCCATAAATTAGCCAATAAGGACTGCTGCGGTGTGCAGCCCGATCCAATAAATAGCCAATAAGGCCTACTGAGGCGTGCAACCAAATCTAATAATAACACTCACAACATGGCTCTCAGGCCCACCTCAGCCATCAATCTCTCAAGTCTCAAAGGCTCACAATCTCGTACCACTCAACCCAAAACAATGATAACATGTGATGTAATAATGAATGATGAACGGAAACTGAGATATGATATACAAATGAAGAATCATGACTGAGTATGTAATTATAGTTAGAGCAGATATCTCAAAACAACAGAAAAAGCCTCATTAGGTCTCAACCGAATAAGCACATAGCCTAAACATGATTTCTAATATGATTCACGGCTCATATGATCAAACAAGTAGGGAGAACATGGATGTAACAAGATATAATAGCAAAACAAATCCTGTTATAGTCTAACAGTCAACTAGAATCATGATTTTCCCGGTGAAAGCCCACACGCTCGTCACCTCAATACATCGCTTATAACACAGTTTCTACGGTTAAATACCCTCAAATCCAAGTTTAGAAATGTTACTTATCTCGAACAAGCCAAATCCATTACCGAGCAAGCCAAACAATACTTTAGAAATGCCAACATGCGCTTATCGACTTCTGAACGGCTCGAAACTAGCCAAAAGCAACTCAAAAATATCAAATAATGTCAAAGGAAACAAACCCAATCGATAAAGGTTGAATCTTTAATCAAAAGCCCAAAGTCAACCAAAAGTCAAACCCCAGCTTATACCTCAGAACCCGACAAAACTCACATAATCCGATAACTCATTCAATTACGATTCCAACCATACTAATTTCACTCAAATCTAACTCCAAATCTATGTTCAAAACTCAAAAAATTCACTTTAGGGAAATTTAGACAAAAATCCTCAATTTCTCTTTTGAAATCATCAATCAAATGCTAAAAACGAAGATGGAATCACATAATAAAATCAATATAGAGTATAAAATACTTACCCAAATCCATTTGGTGAAAATCGCCTCAATCCGAGCTCCATAGCTCAAAATATGCTAAAATGTTTGAAACCTTCGAAAATAGAGTACTTATAATTCACTGAACAATCATACCCATCGCGATCACAGGACTTCCTTCGCGATCGCGAAGAACAAAGTCTACTGCCCAAAAAATGCGTTACGCGTTTGCGATAAAGACCACGTGAAAGCGATGCCCAAGCAGACCAAAGCTCCGGGAACGCGACATGACATACGCGAACGCGATTAAGGATCCATCAGCTTCTAGCTCTCTTTCGCGATTCTATGCCAACGTATTGATTCACTGTGACCACGAAGACCAATCCTCACAGAGATACGCGAAGGCAACAGCAAGTCCACGAACGCGATGAAGAAATTAACCAGCTCCAGATTACACATCGCGATCGCGTCCACAATATCGCGTTCGCGAAGACCATTTGAGACATTAGAAAACCAGTTGTTCAAAATTAAAGGAAATGGTCCGAAATCGATACGAAACTCACTTGAGCCCCTCGGGACCCCGTCCGAATATACCAATAAGTCCCAAAACATAATACGGACTTATTCTAGGCCTCAAATCACCCATAACAATATCAAAACCACGAATCACACCTCAAATCGAACTTAATGAACTTTTGAACTTTCAACTTTCAACTTTCAAAATTCGTGCCGAACCATATCAAACCAACCCGGAATGACCTCAAATTTTGCACACAAGTCCCAAATGACATAAAAAACTATTCCAATTCCCGAAACTACAATCTAAACCCGATATAAGAAGAGTCAACTCCTGGTCAAACTAATGAATATTCTAAACCTTCAAATTGCTAACTTTCGTTAATTAGTGTCGAAACCTTCTAGAAACATCCAAATGCAAATCCGGGCATACGCTGAAATCTAAAATCACCATCCGAACCTAACGAAATCATCAAAACTCCGCTCCGGGGTCAAATACCTAAAAGTCAAATTGGTCAACTCTTCCAACTTAAAGCTTCCTAGTTGAGAATCATTCTTCCAAATAAATCCCGAAACTCTTGAAAACCAAACCAACGATTCACACAAGTCATAATACATCATATGAATCTACTCAAGACTTCAAACTGTTGAACGGAATGCAAATGCTTAAAACGACCGGTTGGGTCGTTACAACATTTTTTATAATAAATATTTTAGTTATTTGATGTTTTATATTTGTGTTAAAGTTATTGTAAAGTATGCGACTAGTTTAGCTACATTGGTGTAATAAAGATGGTTAAATAAAAGTAAATTAATAAATAAATAAATAAAATTAAAACAAAATTGTGGTGGTTTTGACTACAAATTTGAACAGATACAATTATTGCATAATGAAATGCAATTATGGTGTTTTGGGACTACCGTAATATGCAAATGAAGAACTGTCACTTTATCAATTTTGAGATTATGTCGGTTCTTCTAAAACTGCCTTATTTTGCTAGTGGCGGACGTAATTGTGGCGGGGCTGAAAACCGTTGTAAGTGCATATTGTGGTGGTTTGAAACCGCCATTATACGTTAAAATAACCGCCGCAATAACACATTTTTTTGTAGTGTTTGGCCTAGCTATTCGGGAGGATGAATAGCTATTATGGATCCTAGCGTATCGCATTGAGCAGCCTTGCCGTTCGTGGTCACCGTGAGTTCGTTCTCTGGTGCATCGTGTCACGACCCAAAATCTGACCATTGTTGTGATGACGCCTATCGTGTTACAAGGCAAGCCTACTTCCCAAAATATTTCTACTAAACCGATTATAAGAATTTAATAAAATATTTTAACTTTGAATTTCTCATAAACTAAATCAACTCTAAATATAATTTTAGAAATACGGAAACGAGCCCCAAACATCGGGGTGTCACTAAGTCGTGAGCGTCTAAATCTATGAACTAAGAAATGAAACTGTCTAACTCTCAATACAATCCAAAAGAAGAAATGATAAAAGGAGTAACAAGGTCCTGCGGACGCTAGCAGCTACCTTGCAATCTCCACAGATAACTGGCCTGAACTCAACGATCACCGCGCTCTAACTCACCTGAATCTGCACATAAAGTGTAGGGTGTAGCATGAGTACAACCACCTCAGCAAGTAACAGAAATAACTAAGGAACTGAGCAATAGTGACGAGCTAAGTAAAACAATCCAATTATTTATTTTTCACAATTTAAAAAAAAAACAGAAATAAATAGGTAAATTTCATAACTCAGTAAATGCCACAAAGAAGTTTAACAGATAAATGCAGCAACAACACAAATAAATACAACCTCACAACAGTGTCACTCCATCGCTCATCACTCGCACTCAGCACTCAATACTCAAAACACTCAACACTCTGCGCTCACTGGGGGTGTGTACAGACTCCGGAGGGGCTCCCAAAGCCCAAGCGCTGAGCACGGACAACTCACGTGCCATCATATCAATACCTGGATCCGTACGGTCAACTCATGTGCTACGCGGACAACTCATGCGCTATGGTATCAATACCTGGACCCGCACGGTCAATTCACGTGCTACGCGGACAACTCACGTGCTATGGTATTAATATCCTCACAACCAGGCCCTCGGCCTCACTCAATCAATATCAATACCTGGATCCGCACGGTCAACTCACGTGCTACGCAGACAACTCACGCGCTATGGTATTAATATCCTCACAACCAGGCCCTCGGCCTCACTCAATCAATATCAATACCTGGATCCGCACGGTCAACTCACGTGCTACGCAGACAACTCACGCGCTATGGTATTAATATCCTCACAACCAGGCCCTCGGCCTCACTCAATCAATATCAATACCTGGATCCGCACGGTCAACTCACGTGCTACGCAGACAACTCACGCGCTATGGTATTAATATCCTCACAACCAGGCCCTCGGCCTCACTCAATCAATATCAATACCTGGATCCGCACGGTCAACTCACGTGCTACGCAGACAACTCACGCGCTATGGTATTAATATCCTCACAACCAGGCCCTCGGCCTCACTCAATCAATATCAATACCTGGATCCGCACGGTCAACTCACGTGCTACGCAGACAACTCACGCGCTATGGTATTAATATCCTCACAACCAGGCCCTCGGCCTCACTCAATCAATATCAATACCTGGATCCGCACGGTCAACTCACGTGCTACGCAGACAACTCACGCGCTATGGTATTAATATCCTCACAACCAGGCCCTCGGCCTCACTCAATCAATATCAATACCTGGATCCGCACGGTCAACTCACGTGCTACGCAGACAACTCACGCGCTATGGTATTAATATCCTCACAACCAGGCCCTCGGCCTCACTCAATCAATATCAATACCTGGATCCGCACGGTCAACTCACGTGCTACGCAGACAACTCACGCGCTATGGTATTAATATCCTCACAACCAGGCCCTCGGCCTCACTCAATCAATATCAATACCTGGATCCGCACGGTCAACTCACGTGCTACGCAGACAACTCACGCGCTATGGTATTAATATCCTCACAACCAGGCCCTCGGCCTCACTCAATCAATATCAATACCTGGATCCGCACGGTCAACTCACGTGCTACGCAGACAACTCACGCGCTATGGTATTAATATCCTCACAACCAGGCCCTCGGCCTCACTCAATCAATATCAATACCTGGATCCGCACGGTCAACTCACGTGCTACGCAGACAACTCACGCGCTATGGTATTAATATCCTCACAACCAGGCCCTCGGCCTCACTCAATCAATATCAATACCTGGATCCGCACGGTCAACTCACGTGCTACGCAGACAACTCACGCGCTATGGTATTAATATCCTCACAACCAGGCCCTCGGCCTTACTCAATCATGTACCTCACTAGCCTCATCATCACCAACAAATAAGGGAACACAACCCACATCAAGTATCACCGCATATTAGCAAATAATAGAAATTGAGGTAAACATGTACAATAATTTCTATGACTGAGTACAATAATTTCTATGACNAATGATAAAAGGAGTAACAAGGTCCTGCGGACGCTAGCAGCTACCTTGCAATCTCCACAGATAACTGGCCTGAACTCAACGATCANCTAACATGAAGGCAAACAAGTTCAACAACAAATAAACACATAACCACAGATAATAGCCATTAGGGCTCACAGCCTCATGGGACGGACCAAGTTTCAATCCCTCGCGATGCACACCCACACGCTCGTCGCCTAGTGTGGGTATCACTTCCAAACAATCACATGATGTCAAATCTCCGGGTTTATACCCTCAAAGGCNAACTGAGCAATAGTGACGAGCTAAGTAAAACAATCCAATTATTTATTTTTCACAATTTAAAAAAANCCTCAAAGGCAGAGTTAAAACTGTTACTTACCTTAACAGCGTAACAATCCTACTCCGGGATGCCCTCGTCTCTGGACTCGGTCTCCAAATACTCTGAATCTATTCACAATTAGTACAATACCATCAATATACGCTAATGGGATGAATTTCACAAGAAAAACTATCAAATTATACCAAAAATCCGAAACCGACAAAAACCCGGCCCCCGGGCCCACGTCTCAAAATTCGACAAAATTCACAAAACTAGAAAGCTCATTTACTCACGAGTCTAACCATACTAAATTCATCAAAATCGGACTCCGTTTGGTCCCTCAAATCCTTAAATTACTTTCCAAAATTTCCAAGCCCTAACCCCTCATTTTCACTAATTACCATGATTAAACAACGGAAAATCACCATATATACAAGTATTAGGGCTCAAGTAACTTACCTCAACGAAACCCCCTTGATTCCCTCTTCAAATCTCTCCCAAAAGCTCCAAAAATCGAATAGAAATGGTGAAGAACGCACCAAAATTCACGAAGTGTGATATATAGGGTCTGCCCCAGGGATTCCGCACCTGCAGACCCTTTCTCGCACCTGCGAACTCTGGTGCGCACCTGCGCATTCCACTTAACTGGCCAGATTTCGCACCTGCGGAAGTCTCCTCGTACCTGCGAGCCCGCAGGTACGATCAACTTTTCCCATTTGCGACCAACTCCGCATCTGCGAGCCTCCCACGCACCTGCGATCATCGCACCTGCAGTTCCCAAATCCGCAGGTGCGGACACACCAGAATAGCAGCTCCAGCTGCATTTTCCAACTTTCAAACTCCCCGATACCCATCCGAAACCATCCCGAGCCCCTCAGGACCTCAACCAAAAATACCAACAAGCCATATATCAACATACTAACTTAGTCGAACCTTCGAATCAATCGAAACAATACCAAATCATTAAATTACCCTCGGATTCAAGCCTAAGAACTTCTAAATTTCCAAATTCGGCACCTGATGCCGAAACCAACCAAACCACGTCCGAATGACCTCAAATTTTGCACACACATCACAAATGACACTACGAACCTTCTACAACTTCCGGAATTCTATTCCGACCCAGATATCAAAATTTTCCACTGGCGACCGAAATCGCCAAATTTTTAATTTCGCCAATTCAAGCCTAATTCTACCACGGACCTCCAAATCATATTCCGGACGCACTCCTAAGTCCAAAATCACCTAACGAAGGTAACAGAATCATCAGAATTCAAATTCGAGATCGTTTACACATAGGTCAACATCCGGTTGACTTTCTAACTAAGAAACTAAATGTTCATTTCACTCCAAAATTACTCCGGACCCAAACCTACTAACTCGATGCAACTCAACACAGCTGAACAACACATAAAGAAGCAAAAATGGAGAAACAAGATTATAATTCTCGAAACGACTGGCCGGGTCATTACACATCGCTTTCGAGCACAGCTTGGGGCTGTATTGGCATAACTTGGGTCTGTATTGGCATGGTATAACTTTCGAACTTAATGAACTGGAATTGTATAATTTCTTTACTGTTGATTTTTACTGAGTTTATGATTTATTCTGCTTATTTGATTTGAACTATTTTATTGAGTTCACTATATTTATTATAATTATTACTTTGTTATATGAACTCTTTCCCCTAGACAATCATTGAGTATCTAGTAATCAAGCATATAATAGTTAATTTTTTGATAGTATATTATGTGACAAAAAAAAGCAGGTACAAAGAGAGCGTGTGGACTAGGAGTACTTGTTGCTTTCAGACTGTGGTGAGCTAACATGCTTGTTCGTGGGACTCCGTCATTCAGTTATTCATTTATTTATATTAGTTCCAGTCTGTATCCCGAAAATATTTTATTCTTTCATGCTTCTTAAAGGCTTCATAGACATATATTGGTACTGTAGGTAGCATTATATTATTGTTGTATTTGTGGAGTATTTTCAAAAATTGGACAAATGTCCTTCCATGTGGCAATGAATAGATGAGCGTGGCAATCTTGCATGGGAAATTCAAGATAAGCATTATACAATTGTCATGCTCTAAGCCTCTTTTAAAGTCTGTAAATAAGCAATCAACTTAGACATCAAAGTGCAGAATCCTTTACTTTGCCTTTTCGTTCCTCTTCAGCTCCTTTTCTTTCCTTTTCAAAATTTTGTAGTCTACTTTCTTTGTTCCCCTCTTTTAATAGCTGGATTTATTATTAATATTTTGTTGATTCTTGTATCCTCTAAATAAATAGAAATGGACTTGTTTAATCTTGGGAAAACATTTCACATTGCTGAAATAGTTTCTTAGGACAATGCCCAGTATGACTCAAGTCAATTCGTGTAGTTTCGCTCACAAATATTATTGCAGTATTATTATCGTTATTTTTCGGTGTTATTTTCCAGCAATCTAAGAAACTATTTCAGCAAGTAATACTACTACAGAAATTTTTGATGGTGCTATCAATTTTGGTATTGTCTTCGCTGCTACTGTTCCAGCTGTCCTGCCAGATATCCACGGTGTTGCAAATACGTTATTGCATCCACAATTTTGGCAGACATTAATGTCAAAGCACAGGTATGTGAATAGACATGATTTCATATCCAATGCTAATATTAAAACCTTCAAGAAACATGCACATCAATGCAAGAGAAGAACTGGGATGAATGATAATCTCGCTAAGTCAAAATTAAATTTGACTAAAGCGGATAATATAATTATTGCGGTCATTTTTCAAATAAATAATATGGCCAATGTGAGAAATTGGGTGATACTCTGGTGCTACTAGGCACATTTGTGCAAACAAAAATGAATTTTTGTCTTACACCCAAATTGAGGAAGGAGAAGAAACTATTTATCTTGGTGACTCAAGGACAACTCGCATTCTTGGGAAAGGAAAAATTCTTCTCAAACTCACATCTGGTAAGACCCTAGCATTGAGTGATGTATTGCATGTACCTAATATCCAAACCAATTTAGTTTCTGTGGGATTATTAGAAAAAGTTGGAATGAAAGTTTCTTTCAAGAATAATGAGGTCATATTGACCAAAAATGATATTTTTGTGGGCAATGGATATTGTAACCATGGTTTATTTATGCTTAATATTTCTGATACTAGCAATAAAAATGCATCTTCTTCTGCTTATATGGTTGAGTCTGTTTCTTTATGGTATGCTAGACTAGGACATGTTAATGTCACGTATATAAAGAAAATGCAATCACTAGGATTAATATTTAGTTTAGACTCCAATAATATTGACAAGTGTGAAATATATGCTAAAGCTAAAAGTACTAGAAATACTTATTTTTCTGTAAATAGAGAAACTGATTTGTTATCCTTGATTCACACTGATTTAAGCGATTTAAAGCAGACTATGACTAGAGGGGGTAAAAGATATTAAGTGACTTTTATTGATGATATTTCTAGATATACTAAGTTATATTTTCTTAGATAGAAAGATGATGCTTTTAATACTTTTATTTCTTATAAAACTGAGGTTGAAAATCAACTTAGTAGAAAAATCAAGAGAATTAGATCTGATAGAGGTGGAGAATATTTATCTTTGAATGAATTTTGTGAGAACAATGGAATTATTCATGAAGTAACTCCGCCTTATTCACCTGAGTCAAATGGAGTAGCTGAAAGGGAAAATAGAATATTGAAAGAGATGATGAACTCTATGTTAGTTAGTTCTAATGCTCTTGATAACTTGTGGGGTGAAGCTATTTTATCTGTATGTCACTTACAAAATAGAATACCACATAGAAGAACTGACAAAACTCCTTATGAAATGTGGAGGGGTTATAAACCTAACTTGATATATTTAAAAGTGTGGGGGTGCCTTGCTAAAGTTCTTCTGCCTGAACCTAAAAAGAGAAAAATAGGTTCCAAAACTACTGATTGCATACTTATTGGATATGTTGAACATAGTGTTGCATATAGATTTCTTGTTTTAAAAAGTGATGTACTTGATTGCAATACTATAATTAAGACAAAGAATGTTGAGTTCTTTGAATATATTTATCCATTATCTGATAAAATTTCTCATACACCTGTTGAAACAAATAGTAAAATTACCTCTAATGAGGAACTGAGAAGGAGCAAAAGGCCTAGAAAAGAATAATTTTCTTATAGAAATGATTTTCAAACTTTTCTTGTCGATAATGAGCCATCAAATTATTTTGAAGCTATATCTTCTTCAAATACTAAATAATGGAAAGAGGCAATAAATGTTGAAATCGATTCTATTTTTAAAAATAACACATGAATTTTAACTGATTTACCTCCTGGTGCATAACCTATTGGTTGTAAATGGATTTTCAAAAGGAAATTTAAGCCTGATGGATCTTTAGATAAATATAAAGCTCGGTTAGTAGCAAAAGAAGTTTCTCAAAAATAAAATATAAATTATTTTGATACATTTTCCCCAGTGACTAAAATTTCTACTATTCGAGTTTTAATTAGCTTAGCTTCAATCTGTAAGCTTTTTATCCACCAAATGGATGTCAAAATTTCTTTTCTAAATGGTGATTTAGAAGAAGAAATTTATATGGTTCAACCTGTAGGTTGTATCTTTCCTGGACAAGAAAATAAAGTTTGTAAATTAATTAAATCTCTTTATGGCCTTAAATAAGCTCCTAAGCAGTTGTATGAGAAATTTGAACAAGTCTTACTGAGAGACAGTTTTTCTTCAGTGGAGGTGGATAAATGTGCTTATACTAAAGTGGTAGACAATGATTATGTGATAATATGTCTATATGTTGATGACATGCTTATATTTGGTACAAGTTTAAATATTGTGCAAAGTACTAAATTATTTTTGTCTGCTAATTTTGATATAAAAGATCTGGATAAAGTAAGTACAATATTGGGAATTTAAGTTATAAGGAGTGAAGATGGAATAATGTTGTCACAAGAACATTATGTTGAGAGACTTCTTAAGAAGTTTGAATATTTTAATGTCACATCTGTGAGCATTCCTTTTGATGCTAACTCTCAGTTGAAAAAAGAATAATGGTGACCTAGTTGCTCAGTCTAAATAAGCGCAGATTATTGGGAGTATGATACATTTAATGAATTTTACAAGGCCTGATATAGCCTATGCTGTGTGTAGACTGAGTAGATATACTCATAATTCCAGCAGAGATCATTGGTCTGCATTAGATAGACTAATAAAATATTTGAGAGGAACCATGAATTATGGTATCCTATATAGTAGATTCCCTTTTACCTTAGAAGGGTACAATGTTGCAAACTGGATCTCTCATTCATATGAGACAAAATTCACTAGTGGTTATGTATTTACCCTTGGTGGTGGTCCAATATCGTGAAAACCATCTAAACAGACGATCATTGCTAGATCGACTATGGAATCGGAGTTTGTAGCTCTGGAGTTAGTTGGTTCTGAGGCTGAGTGGCTAAGAAACTTCTTAGCTAATATCCCTTTAATAAAGGATGTATTGCGTCCTGTATCTATACATTGTGATTGCCAAGCGGCAATAGCTATAACAAAGAATAAATCTTATAATTGTAAAAGTAGACACATGAAATTGAGACATGATATCATAAAGCAGCTGCTGAGAGATGGAATAATTTCTATTGATTATGTGAAGTCAGAAGTTAATTTGGCTGATCCTATAACTAAACCAGTGGGAAGAAAATTAATTCTTTAAACCTCAAAAGAGATGGGGTGAAGGCCGACATATTGTCAATAAAGAAGGTAACCCAACCTATGTGATTGGAGATCCCATGAAGTAGGTTCATATGGGTAATAACAAGTCGATATTGGCACTGATGCACTAAAAGAGAGTGCTTGACTGCTACTAATTGAGAGGTTGAGTTATAGCTCTTAATGAAATTCATAGTCCTTATGGATAGTGTATTTAAAAGCAGTATACACTTGATGAATTCACCTATATGAGAGTAGAGTGGGCCGCTCCTATGAGATTTTGGCCTAGTCTCTAGAGCTCTCATGAATAACCAGGCACGCACATGGCCTATTGGGCGCAAAACCGCGTTGAACAGGAAAATTACCGGGGGTCGAAATGTGATTGATAAAATCTCTGACTTACAATAAGAATTATTGGTTCATAGAAATATTATATTTCACCAGTAATTCTATGAGTTAAATTTTATTGATCTAAGTTTGGTTCATAGTACAGAAGACATCAAACCTATTATATTTGGACCATGCAAATCCAGCAAGTTGTTAATTCTTCCATTCCTTTATCCTTTTCCTAAAAATATTTGAAAATATGTGGGGATTGTGGAGTATTTTCAAAAATTGGACAAATGTCCTTCCAGGTGGCAATGAAGAAATGAGTGTGGCAATCTTGCATGGGAAATTCAAGACAAGTGTTATACACCTGTCATGCTCTAAGCCTCTCTTAAAGTCTAAAAATAGGCAATCAACTTAGGCATCAATGTGCAGAATCCTTTACTTTGCCTTTTCGTTCCTCTTCAGCTCCTTTTCTTTCCTTCTCAAAATGTTGTAGTCTACTTTCTTTGTTTCCCTCTTTTAATAGCGGGATTTATTATTAATATTTTGTTGATTTCTGTATCCTCTAAATAAATAGAGATGGGCTTGTTTAATCCTGGAAAAATATTTCACATTGTTGAAATAGTTTCTTAGGACAGTGCCCAGCACGACTCAAGTCAATTCGTGTATTTTCGCTCACAAATATTATTGCAGTATTATTATCGTTATTTTTCGGTGTCATTTTCCAACAGTATTGACTTGGTTAGTTTGCAGACTTGGACAATTGTAATGCTTAGTTTGATTTTGATATTTTTAATTATTAATCTAATTCAGAGTATTTTATTTAGATTTGTCTCGATCTTAATGATGCTTAATGATCTATTACATGAATTTGGGGTATTTATGCGATTTTTATTTTATAAAGTGCTTCCAGTTTGGTTCCTTGGGGCATCGAATGCCTGTTGCGCCAGGGTCGGGTTTGAAACGTGATATTTTTATCTTTTGTTGTTTCTGAGACTTGGATTGCATATCCTCAAATTCATCTTAACGGCTTTTGTCCGTTTCTTCTAATCTACTTGTCTTATCTTTTTATGCTTCTTTGTTATTCATATTTTCTTTTGTATGTTGATTATACTTTATTAGAGTGGAATGTTGAGGTTCATTAGAAAAATTATCAAACCTTTGTCAGTTTACTTATTAATTTTCTCCATTGAACCCTCTAATTGTAGTCGTCGTTTCCTTTTCACTACTTTTTAAAGGAGGTATCCCTTAAAGCCTTAACAACTTACATCAAATTTTAAACCTTTACCAAATATATTCTTCGAATTTGAGCAGTACAAATTATTAAATTCATGACTAAGAAAGAAGAGTACTAGAAATATTTGAAAACTATTTGAATGCTAAATGAATGACTAAAATTTTGAATGAAAAATAAAATCAAAGAGAGTGTCAAAAGATCAATAATGATAAGAATTGATCCTATAATTTGTGGAGTTTATCCTTTTGTTTTCTTTGGGCTAAAGCATTATTGTTGTTTGTGTCATACAGTAAGTAGAAAACCCTACATAACCCACATCAAGTTTTGTTTTTATCTTTTTGTGGCAAACTAACATAACTTCCGACTAGTAATACTTTTGATCCATATGGAGCATATATATAAGAGCAAAATTACCCTAAATAAAATACTAGATTTTGCAAATCAGTCACCTTTTTCTCTATCTAGGTTTTGCTATCAGCCGCCGTCTTCCTTATCTAGGGTTTTCACTTCTTTAACCATGGTTGCAGTTGTTACGGTTTTCCTATTAGGTCGTCCACCTTTTTATTCACCTAGAACGCCAATTGGCTATACGATTAGGCTCGCATTAGAAACGGTCAAACTATTACTCCGACTCTGCCTCAGAACAGCCTAGCCATTACAAGGATTCTGCCTCAAAACGACCAAACTACTACTCGAATCAGCCTCAGAACGTCTTAATCACTTTGCCGCCTCCAAATCGGTGGAGCAAAATTAAGGAATCCATTCGACTTAAATCTGTTACTGTCACGATCCCAATTTCTCACCTTAAGATATCACGATGACACCAAGTATCTAAGACTACGCAAGCCTAACATGTATAGAGAAATAACGCAAATAATAATAAAACTTCAAATTTTAAACAATTAAACTTATCATAATAAAACTCAACAGCACATCTGAAAAATAACTCCCAAAATCTGGTGGAACTGAGTCATAAGCTTTATAGAATATTCTGAAACGTCTACTACAACACTGTGTGATAAAGGAAATAACAGTAATGGGAAGATAACGGAAGATGACTCCGAGGCCTTCGGACGTCGGGCAGGTATACCTTGAAGTCTCCTAAAAGCAGCTAACCAATCAATCTCTAGCGTCCAGCAAGGGCAGACGTACATGGATCTGCACAAAATGTGCAGAAGTGTAGTTTGAGTACACCACAACGGTATCCATTAAGTATCAAGCCTAACCTCGGTAGAGTAGTGACGAGGCCAGGTCAAGACACCTACTAGGATAAGGTAAATGAAACAAAAATATAACAACGGGAAGTAATGAAAGGCGGAGAAACGAATGATAACAAAACAGTTTAGTAACGTAAACTAATGATAGAATTGTAAGCAAAAACACAACAAGAAGGAAGCCAATAATGAGAACCACTAATAATCAAATACGGACAAAACTGATAAGATAAGGAAGAATAAAATCAACAAGAACTGTTCAACCAATAATTCCTTTCAATATGAAATACACAACAAGAATCACAACAGAGGTACCGCCTCGTATTCACATTTCACAATTTCAATCACAATTATTCCTTATATCACCGCATGAGCCTTACATTTAGTTTTAAAAATTAATTTTCCTGAAAAAGCTACACGCGTTTTAGCCTGCCTTATCACAGCGCGCGGCTTCAAGTAGTTCTCCTACTAGCAACACGCGTTTCAAGCTCACCTTATCTCACCGCAAGCGTATCAACCCCTAGCCATATACCACTGCATGCGTATCAATATCACAACATAGTCACAACTCACACCACAAGAGCCCATATGCCACAAATTGCCAAAAGAATCAACAATGCAAATATTTTCACAACAAATAACCCATAGCTCAACCACAATGTGTACAAGAATCTCAACAATAACAAAATAAATGTGAATCGCTTAACAAGAAAGTTATTTTAACAATTAACAACTTCGCCTCAATGTGATAACGTCTTTTATAACTTCAATGCTAATAGCTCAAGAAGAAGATATTCCACGAAATAACAACTTTAAGTAAATGTAATTCAACAATTTAAGAGGTACCAAGACAATAAGGAAGGCAATAACTTCAACTAAAGCATATAAGAGCGAAATAACAAGTAAGGGTAGAACAAGTGTTAACAATATCAAATAAAGCAAGTAAGGGTAGATTAACACATGTAAGTGTAGATTAATAATGAGGGATATAACATGTTATGACAATTCAATTAAAGGCATGAGAAGAGTCTAAATAATCAAAATCGGTCAATTACCACATATAGCTCGTGTACCCACTCATCACATTGCGTACACGGCTCTCACATAATACAATTAGCACAATCAACCCAAATTCTAAGGGGTAGTTTCTCCCACACAAAGTTAGGCAAGATACTTACCTCAACTAGGCCGACTCAACTATTGAAAATAGCTTTTCCCGTAAAATTCATCTCTACATGACTCAAATCTAACCCAAAGTGACTTAATATCTTCAAACAATCCAAGAGAAAATAATTACAATAGATAAAGCTTTGATCATTACAAAATTCTCAAAAAGTCAACAAAAGTCAACCACAGGTTTGCCCACTCAAAACACGGGTCCAAAGGTATATTCCAGCTACCCCACGAGTCAATATACGTATTTTGTTTTCAAATCCGAGTCCAAATCAACTCTTAAAACCCAATTCTTCATTTTTCAAAAACTTGATAAAATTTTCCAAATTTTTCTCTTTGATTCTCATAATTTTGATTTTAAATCTAAGATATAATCATGGAATATAGTTGGAAATTGATTAGAATCACGTACCCAATGTTTGTAGATGAAAATTCCCTCTCCGAATCGGCTCCTACCGAGTCTAAGGTTCTAAAATGTGAGAAATGAGATTAAATCCCGACTTTCCAGCCCTTATATCCAGCTGCAAATATCGCATTTGCGACACAGGGTTCATATTTGGGAGCCCTCCCAATTGCGAATCATGGATTGCATTTACAAACCCGGATAGCCTCAACAGAAGTCGCAATTGCGAAGCTGGCTACCATCGCAAAAGCGAGCAAGTGGTCACAATTGCGACCCCAACCCAGGACTATTGACTTCGCAAATGCAATTGGGAAGGATGCAATTGCGACATTAGAACACCCCCTGTCCACTTCGGAATTGCAAGGTTGGTGCTCGTAATTGCGACATCAGAGCACCAGCACACCAACAATTACAGTTTCAGTCCAAAATATTCTGAATCACGTCTGAAACTCATCCGAGCCCTCGGAGCTCCAAACCAAACAACCACACAAGTCTAAAAATATCATACGAACTCACTCGCACGATCAAAATACAAAAATAACATCTAGAAGTACAAACCAGACACCAAAATACATGAATTTCAATGTAAGGTTCAAGAACTTCTAGAATTGCAACTATGTGTCCGAATCCTATCAAATCAACTCCAATTGATACCAAATTTTGCAGACAGGTTCTAATAGCATAACAGACCTATTCCAAGTCTCAAAACTAAATTCCGAACCTGAAAGTCAACCTACGGTCAGACTTCTAAACCTCAAATTGTTAATTTTCGACAAAACAACATAAATCAACCTACTGACTTCTGAATTCGATTCCAGCCATACGCACAAGTTTAAAATCACGATACGAAGCTATCAGAGCAATCAAAATAGCGTTTCGGGGGTCGTTTTTTCAAAAGTCAAAGTTTGGTCAACATAATCAACTTAGGCTTCTAAGTTAAGAACCAAAGGCTCCAAATCAACCCGAAATCTTTTCGGAACGAAACCAATCAAACTCGCAAGTCATAAAACCAAAAGGGAAAACAGGACGCAAATATAAAAAATGATCGGTTGGGTCATTACATTCTCCCCCTCTTAAAACTAACGTTCGTCCTCGAACATGCATATAGACATACTTGAAGTGACGAAAAGTTGAGAATGACGACTCCACATGTCGTGCTCGGTCTCCCAAGTCGCCTCCTCGACCAGATAACCCCTCTATTGAACCTTCACTGAAGCAATATTCTTTGACCTCAACTTTTGGACCTGCCTGTCCAAGATGGCCACCGGCTCCTCAACATAAGTCAAATCATTGTCCAATTGGACTGAGCTGAAATCTAATATATAGGACAGATCACCATAATACTTCTGGAGCATAGAAACATGGAACACCGGGAAAACTGCCGATAGTCTGGGTGGCAATGCAAGCTTGTAGGACACCTCACCAACTCTCTCAAGGATCTCAAAAGGATCGATATACCTAGGTCTCAACTTTCCCTTCTTTCTGAACCTCTTCACACCCTTCATGGGTGAAACCCGGAGCAAACCTTTCTCTTCAACCATAAATGCTACATTACGAACCTTCCGATCAACATAACTCTTCTGTCTATACTGGTTGTATGAAGCCGATCCTGAATCAACTTGACTTTCTCCAAGGCATCTCGAACCGAATTTGTACCCAACAACCTAGCCTCTCTCAGATCGAACCAACCAATTGGATAACGACACCGCCTCCCATATAGGGCCTCATAAGGATCCATCTAAATACTCGATTGGTAGCTATTGTTGTAGGCGAACTCTGCAAGCGGCAAAAACTGATCCCACCCACCCACCCCGAAATCCATAACACAAGCGCGAAGCATATCCTACAAGATCTGAATGTTGGGGTTGGATAGCCCATCCGTCTGGGGGTGCAATGTTGTACTCAACTCAACCCGTGTGCCTAATTCACATTGCAGAGCCTTCTAAAAATGTGATGTGAACAACATACCTTGATCGAAGATAATGGACATCGACACATCGTGGAGACGAAAAATCTCACAGATATAGATCTGAGCCAGCTGCTCTAAAGAATAGGTAGTGACCACTGGAATGAAATGAGCCGACTTGGTCAACCTGTCAACAATCACCTATACTGCGTCAAATTTCTTCAAAGTCTGTGGGAGCCTAGGCACCGAGCCACATACTCCACTATATCTTTATTCATTCTCCTCCACCAATAGTGTTGCCTCAAATCTTGATACATCTTGGCCACACCTAGATGAATGGAGTACTGCAAACTGTGGGTCTCCTCAAAGATCAACTCAGCAACCCATCCACATTGGGCACATATAACCGGCCTTGCATCTGCAACACCCCGTCATCTCCAATAGAAACATCCTTTGCATCACCGTGTTGTATCGTGTCCTTAATGACAAGAAAATAGGGGTCATCATACTGACGCTCTCTGATGCACTCATATGAAAAAGATCGAGAAATCACGCAAGAGACCCGGCTGGGCTCTGAAACATCCAATATAACAAACTGATTAGCCAAGGCCTGAACATCTATGGCTAGTGGCCTCCCTACTGCTGGTAGATATGCAAAATTGCACATACTCTCCACCTTTTGACTCAAGGCATCGGCCACCACATTGGCCTTCCTAGGATGATAAATAATAGTGATATTATAGTCCTTAAGCAACTAACCATCTCCGCTGCCGCAAATTAAGGTCTTTCTGTTTGAACATATGTTGGTGACTCCAGTGGCATATGCGACACCATACAGATAATGCCTCCAAATATTCAATGCATGAACAATAGCTGCCAATTCCAAGTCATGCACTGAATAATTCTTCTCACAAAATTTCAATTTTCGAGACTCGTAGGAAATCACCCTACCGTCTTGCATCAATACCGTGCCAAGCCCAATGCGTGACACATCACAATACATAGTGTATGACCCCAAATTCGTAGGCAATACAAAAACTGGGGTTGTAGTCAAAGAAGTCTTGAGCTTTTAAAAGCTCGCCTCACGCGTTTCAGACCATCTGAAAGGAGCACCCTTCTGGGTCAATCTAGTCATGGGTGCAGCAATGTAGGAGAAACCCTCTACAAAACAACGATAATAACCGGCCAAACCAAGAAAACTCCAGATCTCAGTAGCTGCAGACGGTCAAGGCCAACCATGAACTTCTTCAATCTTTTTCGGATCTACCTTGATCTCCTCGCTCTACACCACACGACCCAAAAATGCCACTGAATCAAGCCAGAATTCAGACTTTAAAAATTTTGCATGAAACTTCTTCTCCCTCAAGGTATTGAAGTACGAACCTCAGATGCTACTCATGATCCTCCCGGCTGCATGAGTATACCAAGATGTCGTCAATAAACACAATGACGAATGAATCAAGATATGGTTGGAATACATTGTTCATCAGGTGCATAAATGTTCTTGGGGTATTGGTCATCCTAAATGACATCACAACGAACTTATAATAACCATATCTAGTCCTAAAAGTAGTCTTCGGATTATCCGGATCCCGAATCTTGAGCTGATAATACGCTGACCTCAAATCAATATTTGAGAACACTCTAGCACCCTGTAGCCGGTCAAATAAGTCATCAATGCGCAATAACGGGTACCTGTTTTTCATTGTAACCTTGTCCAACTACCTATAATCAATAAACATCCACATCGAGCCATCCTTCTTCTTTACAAACAGAACCGGAGCACCCCAAGGCGACGCACTAGGCCGAATGAAGCCCTTATCAAGCAACTCATGTAGTAGTTCCTTTAACTCCTTCAACTCTATTGGTGCCATACGATAGGGTGGGATAGAAATAGGCTGAGCGTCCGGCAAGAAGTCAATACAAAAATCGATATCTCTATCGAGCAGCATTGTCACGACCCAAAATCCCACCACAGGCGTCGTGATGGCACTTAGTCTCTAAGACTAGGTAAGCCATTTTCAATTACATTTTGAAGCCATTTTTTTGAAACTAAGTAATAAAAACTAACAGCGGAATAAATATGAATATAGAACCTCCCAAGACTGGTAGTACTAAGTCACGAACTCTAACTGAATACATGGAATGATCATGAGGACCGAATATATAATACTGTTTGATTACAAATTAACAGTACAATGAAATGAAAAGACTCCAAGGGACTGCGATGACCAAGCAGCTCTACCTTGAATCCTTACGTTCCC
>AWOL01S0012140.1:13387-43620 GCA_000715115.1 Nicotiana otophora | reverse complement strand
ATAGTATGAGTACACCACGGTCGGTACCCAGTAAGTATCAAGACTAACCTCAATGGAGTAGAGACGAGGTACAGTCAAGACACTCACTAGTCTAATAACCTATGCAATATAGTATACAAAATAATAGGAAACAATAATAATAAGGGCAACATAAAACGACCAATGGTATGCACAGTAAGACAATAAAATCACCATTTAATATCGCTCAACAATTAATAAATATAATTACACCCAAATAAATCAAGTTCTTCAATTAAATATTTTTCACATATAATTCTTACGAATAAAACTCTTTTTCAAATATATTTTCGTCGAATAAATATCTTTCAAACATAATTCTTTCATATAATTCTTCTTGAATAAAAATCCTTTCAAATAAATACGGGTCTCAGCCCATTTTCATATTTTTCGTAAACACAGGTCTCAGCCCATTTTTCATGTTTCCGTGGCACCTCGTGCCCATAATTAAATCATCATATTTCCCCGGCACCTCGTGCCCAGATTTCATATCACAACTGTACGGACAATTCACGTGCCAATTATCATTATCATTTTATCACAACACCTCGTACCCACATTTCATATCACAACTGCACGGGTAATACATGTGCCAAATATTCTCATTATTTACTCACGGCACCTCGTGCCCATATTTTATTTTATAATTCGCCTGGCAATAGCCATAATCCGCCTGGGAAATTAACACGATAATACAATAAAATCAATTCATATCACAATTTGCCCAATGGCCACAACCAAATTCCAAAGATATAACAAAATCAATTAATTTCACAACAAATAGCCCAAAGCTCCACACAATGTATATAACACCCAAAAACAATCAATTGAGATAGAATTACTCAGCCTAAAGCAAAACCTTCATTAATGCAAATTTAGATAATTATATTAACACTTATTCTTAAGCTCGCTTAAATTAATTATTTGCATAAGAAGATTCATATTGGAATTAATTTCCAAGAAATATTAAACCAATAATACTCACAAAATTTCATAAATATTTCAAGTAACAATCACATCAAATTATCATATAAAAACAAATTCAACAATAAGGATTTAGGCATGGCAAACAGATGATTTAATAATTTTTCACAATTTCCCAATTTACTACGCAATAATGCCTAAGACTTTATTTCAATGAATTTTGCACGTATAAGACTGAGTACGTACTCGTCACCTCGCGTACACGGCTTTTCACATTTCACAAATGGCACATAAGACTCAATGCCTAAGGGGTAATTCCCCCACTCGAGGTTAAGCAAGACACTTACTTTTTTTGAAGTTATGCCGATATTCCAAAATCGTCTTCTTGCTTGAATTGACCTCCAGACCGCTCAAATCTAACCAAATTAATTGTATAACTTCATTAAAATTCATCGAAAATAATTCCGGATAATAATACATCGACTTAAAAATTTATTCCAAAAAGTCAACAAAAGTCAACGCGGGACTCGCCTATCAGAACCCGATATAATTGTTATGAAATTTGAACACTCATTCCAATACGAGTTCAACCATACCAATTTTATTGAATTCCAATAACAACTCGACTTCCAAATCTTAAATTTTTGTTTTTGGAAGATTTTGTAAAAATCTTGATTTCTTCCATTTAAATCTGAATTAAATGATGCATATAATCATGGATTCATAAAATATAAACACTTTAGGATATAGAACACTTATCCCAACCAAGCTTGTGAAAAATCCCTCTAGAATCGCCCAAATCCGAGCTCCAAAAATCCAAAAACGAAAATGGCAAAATGACCAATTTTTGGTCCTTAACATTCTGCCCAGATGCGCACCTGCGGTTACTGTTCACACACCTACAGTACTGTTCACGCACCTACGGTATTGTTCACACTTCTGAATCACTGTTCACGCTTCTGCGAATCACAGTTCATGTTGTTGCCCAGAAAATTCCAGCAACTTATCTTCATGTCCGAATTGATCCGTTAACCTTCCGAAATCAACCCGAGGCCCTCGGAACCTCAACCAAATATACCAACACGTTCCAAAATACAATACGAAATTAGTCGAGGCTTCAAACCATGTCAAACAAAGCCAAAATTATGAATCACGCATCCAATCGAATTATAAGTTTTCAAATCTTCCAACTTCTATATTTTGCGCCGAAACGTATCAAATCAATCCGGAATGACTTAAAATTTTGCACACAAGTCATAATTGACTTAATGGAGCTATTCCCATTTCCGAAATCGAAATCCGGCCTCGTTATCAAATATTTACCCTTCGGTCGGACTTTTCCAAAATCTTATATTTTATTGTCCTACAGACTTCCAAATCCAAATCCGAACATACGCCTAAGTCCGAAATCATCATACGAAGCTATTGCCATCCTCGAAATTCTATTCCGGAGTCGTTTGCTCAAAAGTCAACTCTCCGGTCAAACTTCCCAAAAATTCAACTTTCGGCATTTCAAGCTTAATTCCACTAGGGGCCTCCAAATAATTTTCTGGACACGCTTCTAATTCCAAAATCACCATATGGAGCTATTGACATCATCAAAATTCTATTCCGAAGTCGTTTGCTCAAAAGTTAACTCGCCGGTCAACTCTTTCCATTTAAGCTTCAAATTAAGGATCGTACTTTTAATTTAATTCTGAATCTTTAGTAAATCAAACTCGACCATACCCGCGGGTTATAATACATATTACGAAGCTGCTCGAGACCTTAAGTCACTGAAAGAGGCGTAAATTCTTAAAACGACAAGTCGGGTCGTTACAGGCATGCCTGGAAGATCTGCTTGAAATACATTTGGGAAGTCTCTCACTACCGGAACTGACTCAACAGTAGGAGTATCAGCACCGGCATCTCTCACAAAGTCTAGATATGCATCACACACCTTCTCAACCATCTGCTGAGCCTTTAGAAAGGACACAACCCTGCTAGAAATGTAATCTAATGTACCCCTCCACTCTAACTACGGCAAACCTAGCATAGCCACTGTCACAATCTTGGCATGACAATCTAGAATAGCATGATACAGCGATAATCAGTCCATGTCCAAGAGCACATCAAATTCTACCATATTGACTAGCAATAGATCAACTCTGGTCTTAAAACCACTAATAACAACTAAACACAACCGATACATATGGTCCACAACAATAGAATCTCCCACATGCGTGGACACATAAACAGGAGAACTCAAAGAATCACGAGATATATACTAATATGCAGCAAAGTAAGATGATACATATGAATAAATGGATCTCGAAACAAATAAGACTGATGCATCCCTATGAAAAATCGAAACCATACATGTGACGACTGCGTCTGATGCGACTGCCTTTGTCCTACCCGAAAAACCATAGAATCTGGCCTGACCTCCCCCTCTAGGGCGACCTCCACCCCTAGTTGGCTGTACAGGTGGAGTGGAAATTGGAGCAGCAACCATAGCCTGTGATGTCTGTGGACCAGGTGGAATCTGGGGAGCCTGAGTGTGGAGTTACACCCCTCCTAAGTCTGGGGCAGTCCCTCACCATATGTCGGGTATCACCATACTCGAAGCAAGCTCTCGGTGGGTATGGCTGCTGGAACTGGCCCTAGCCTGGTCGACTAGATTGATCGCTGAAGGCACCCCGTGTAGGAAGTACACTGGATAGTGGCTGAGCAAAATGGGCCACTTGAGGCCTCAGAATAGTCGGAGCACCACCAGAAACTGGAAGTGCTGAATGAACTGGGCGGCTCACATAGCCCCTGCCATGACGGACTGCAGCTGAGGCGCGGGCACCACTATATCCTCCAGAATCTCGAGGCCTCTTGGCCTCCCTGTCCTCTCTCTAACGGCCCCGCATATCCTCCAACCTCCGTGCAATCTCTACCACTTGCTGATACGTAGTATCTGTCTCTAACTCTCTAGCCATGCTGAATCTAATACAATAGTTGTGCCCCTTGATGAATCGGCAGACTTGCTCTTTGACTCCAGAGACCAAGGCAGGTGTATGTCTAGAAAACTTACTGAATCTGATGGCATATTCTAACACTTTCATAGTACCTTGGCACAGCTGCTCAAACTCCGTGCGCCATGCATCCCGAAGGGTCTGGGGAACAAACTCTCTAATAAACATCTCTAAAAATTGAATCCATGTGAGTGAAGCTGCATCGGTAAGGCTACCCTCCTCATAATCATGCCACCATTGATACATTGCTCTTGATAGCTGGAATGTAATAAAAGCAACTCCGCTCGTCTTCATAATACCCATGGTTATGAGAATACGATAGCATTTCTCAAGAAAACCCTGCGCATCCTCTGTATCTAGGCCACTATAAGCAAGAGGATGATACTTATTAAACCTATCAAGTCTCTATTGTTCCTCCTCAGATGCCACTGCCCTAACCTCGGGCTAAATCGGAACAACAGGATAAACTAGCATAACCTCCGAGACCTGATCGACATGGATTCGCTGCTCTAGAGTATGACCTACGGGAGTTTGGGCTCCTCCCCTACCCTGAGACATAGCTGGTGTGAGGGGAATCAATCCCGCTTGAGCTAGAGTGTCGAACATGCTCATAAACTGTGATAGGGTCTCCTGAAGTGCAGGGGTGACAACAGGCGCCTTTGGTGCATGTCCCCTAACTGGAGCTACCGGCGTCTCCCCAGTCGCTGCTAGGGCAGGTGCTCTAGCTGCACCACGTGTCCCTTCTCGACCTCTACCCCGGTCTTGGCCCCGGCCTCTCGCAGCTTTAGCAGGGGGCGCAGGTGTCTGATCATCCGATCAAGCAATGCGTGTCCTCACCATCTATGATAGAATAGAAAGACATATATTTAGATTTCGAAGTCAACCAATTCGCACGATAAGGAATGAAAGAAGTGGAATTTTCCTAACCGTTTCGTAGCCTCCTGAAGATATTGTCACGACCCAAAATCCTAACCTATCGTGATGGCACCTAACGTGGTACTAGGCAAGCCGATATTTCATAATATTTTCAACACTTTCAATAGAAAATGAATTAAAGCGGTTTAAACAATGAATATTCTCATAAACGTGATAGAAACCCAAAAAAAACACAACGCAGAAGTTCCTAACCATCGGGGTGTTATAGAATACATGAGCATCCATATATCACAAGTCCGTAAAACATTGTCTATAATAGTCGAAAACTAAATACAATAAGTAGGAAGATAGGGAAGAAAAGACAAGGTCTGCGAAATGCAGGGCAGCTGCCTTGGAATCTCCAAAAGATCAACTGTGCGATGGAATCAACACCCAACGTATCCGGAAATACCTAGATCTGTGCACGAAGTGCAGGGTGTAGCATGAGTACAACCAACTCAGTAAGTAACAATACAAAATAGAGAACTGAAAGTAGTGACGAGCTTCATAGTTAAAGTTCAATTACGGTAATTTTAACATAGGAAAGTAGGCATGCTTTCAAGTTCAACAATCAAGGCCAAAATAGTTAATTCATGTCAAGTTCAACTTAAACAGAAGATAATATCTCTCCGAAATTTCAAGACTGTGATATATGACAGCTGAAGTGCAACAATAATGAAGTCAATGCATCCTATCAGAGCAACAACCACTCAATCCTCCTATTCACTCCAACCTCACAATCATTGTTTCCTCATAGTCACTCATTCCTCTCAATCACTCAGCACTCAGTACTTGACACTCACACTAAGTAGGTACATGCGCTCACTGGCGGTGTGTACAGACTTCGAACGAGCTCCTTCAGCCCAAGCGCTATAACAAGCCAACCTTGGCATATATCAATGAAACATGTTACGGCGTGCATCCCAATCCTATAAATATCCTCACAATCAGGCCCTCGGACTCACTCAGTCATCAACCTCTCCAGTCTCTCGGGCTCTCAGAAATCATGATAAGCAGCCCAAACAACAATGATATAATGCATCAATAATGAACAATAGAGACTGTGATATAATATGCAAGTGAAACTGTGACTGAGTATAAAACAACAATTTAGCAAATAATTCAACATGTACACAACCTATATGGGTCCCCACAGTGTCAGCACAGGGTCTAAACATGATTTCTAACATGATTTGTAGTTCAATTTCTCTAATACGTGGAAAATGTACGGATACTAGCAGATTATTCAACTACATAGTTCCATGGAATTGGCCGAGCCACAATTCATATGGTGCACGCCCACAAGCCCATCATCTAGCATGTACGTCACATCAAAACCAAATACATGACACATAATACGGGGTTTCGTACCCTCAGAATCAAATTTAGAACTGTTACTTACCTTAATCCGAGCAAATCTCTACTCCAACACACCCTTGCCTCGCGAAATGGTCTATGAATACCTCGAATCTTTCCATAAACAATTCGATATAATCAATACAGGCTAAATAAATCAACTCCATAAGAAAATGTTAAGTTATTAATCAAAATCAAAAATTGACTCAAAACCCGCCCCCGGGGCCCATGTCTTGAACTTCGATAAAAGTCACAAAACCTGAAAGCCCATACAACCACGAGTCCAACCATACCAACTTTATTAAAATCCGACACAAAATCATCACCCAAATCCCCAAATCAAACTCTCCAAATCCCTAGACTCAAACTCCTAATTTACACCTTAAATACACACTAACTAGGTGGAAAAATCAATAGGGAAGCAAGATTATTGATCAAATATGAGCACAAGGGACTTACCTCAAGAATACCCTCGAAAATCCTCTCAGGAATTGCCAAAACCCAAACTCAAAATGTTTAAAATAAAGCAAAATCGCGAACCCTTGAATTTAAGTGTTCTGCCAGCCTTTCCGCTTCTCTGGAAACTCAACCGCTTCTGCGGCATTGCAGAAGCGACCTCTCACACGCATCTGCGGCTCCTTATGCTCCTGCGGTCCCTCACTCTACTTCTACGAGCTTCCAAGCCACTTCTACAGACCAAGCTCACCTGTCCAATTCCGCTTCTGCGTTCCCCCTACCGCATCTGCGGTCACGCAGGTGCGGAAATCCCTATCGTACCTACGAGCCTTCCGCTTCCGGGCACCTCTCACCGCACCTGCGGCCACGTAGGTACAGCAAATTCCTCGCACCTGCGACCGCCAGCACACTCCCCACTAAACTCGCACCTGCGCAATCCAACCTGCACTTGCGAGCTCGCACCTGTGATCAAAGTTCCGCATGTGCGGTTACACCAGCAGAGGTCCAACTTTAGCAATCTCTGAACTTCAACTTTGATCCGTTAACCCTATGGAATCAAGCCGAGGCCTCCGGGACCTCAACCAAATATACCAAGAAGTCCTTAAACCTCATACGAACTTAGTCGAGCCCTCAAATCACATCAAACAACTTCAAAAACAGGAATCACACCCTAATTCAAGCCTATTGAAACTAAGGAAATTCAACTTCTACAAATGACGTCGAAATCTATCAAAACACATCCGATTGATCCTAAATTTTGAGCACAAGATAGAAATGACATTACAGACCTACTCCAACTTCCGGAATCAGAATTCGACCATGATATCAAAAAGTCCACTTATCACGCCCCAACCTCAGGAAGCGCGACCGACGCTCAACCGAGTGAACCCGTTCGAGCAAGCGTTTTAGGTACTTTCTACCCAATTCTCCCATGATCAAGAAAAGACGTAATTTCATTAATTATACCGTAGGAAGCTCATTTATACAATCCTAAATCGTTTCATTAGTCATTGCGCTTTCAAGTCTCAAAATACACATTTCTTATAGTTCGAGTGGTAAAAGTGATCAAACACAACATAACTTGTTTAACATTACCAACACCCATATACAACCCATATAGTGTCTACAGGGCCTCTAAAGATACAAAAGACAGTAAGATGGTGCCAGCAACAAGGCTCCGGCTATACCTCAAAAGTGACCACAATATAAACAAAAGGTATAATACATGACCCGAAATGAAATGGGGCTCACCGAATCTGCTGAGAAGAGGATAAAACACTATCTGTGATCAGCATTGTCTGCTATGTAACCACCTGCATCCATTGAAAGATGCAGTGCCCCCGGCGAAAGGGGCATTAGTACCGTCGAATAGCACTAGTATGTATAGCTAAACACCAACTCAATAGAATGAATAATAATACAAGAGGATCAGTCAAAAATTTAATAAGAGATTCAAATAATATTAAAACATCAATTTAAAGGTCACATAAGTTTTCAAGTCCATTTCTATGTTATTAGGTTGGGTGATCTTTAGTGCCGATATTCCACAATTCACAATGCCTCCGTATTCTTACACAGAGTCCGATCTTGACCTGATCGGCTAGGTTGTCTCATTTGAGACATCAACTATAACCACAATTTCGATTATCACTTCCAGCATAGTACTACCATGTGTGCGGCATGACATCCGATCACGGCCCAATTGGCCGTCTCACCCAAGATGTTACCATTTTCAGTCAACCATCTCACATCATACTTCTTTTATATCGTTCAATTTATTGGCGCTAATGATCACGATTACAAAGTCATTCTTGGCACTTGGTCATATTTCATAATTCCAGACCCCTTTTCCACATTCAATATCATTATCATTATCAACAACAATAAGGCTTTCCATTCAAGACATTAAATTCTCATATGAGCAATTTGGGAATCTTAGGCACATAGAGGCTTTTTATACAATTTGGCATAACAACCTTTATTTCGATTTTGACATGAAGTCTTACATTTCTAACACATATTCCACATTTTTGAACACATCCTCAAATAACAAGATAACATGATAAAGCATTTAGAATAAATATTGAACTTACATCCTTCAACACAAACACATTAGAAATCGCCAATTCTATAATGATCAAGGGCTTACTCCAATTACATGAACACCGTGGGATTCGATTCTAAGAAGAATGGGGTTTATCCAACATACCTCAATTGAGCTTCTCAAACTCTAAAATGATCTGGAATTCTTAGTATCTTCAATATATTTTAGAAATATAACAAGTTGGACCAAAATTAGGAAGATGGTCATGATTCTAGCTCATTTGAGCATATTATCAAACACTAGGTGTGCATCAATGTTTTAAGGCTCTTTTTGTGAAAGACTCCACCAACCCACACCCCATTCCTTTCTATATTTAACTCACAACCTCCCCACATTCCTTAGGAACACATGCATGCAAGGTAAGCACTCCCATCCCCATGAATTACCTTACTAATGGCCCATTCTAGTTACATTTTGAAATTAAAAGTTTGGGTGATAGAATCTTACCTCTTAGGAAGAAGACCTAGGTGCCTTTATTGATAATCTTCAAGGTTTTAAGTGAGAAATAAAGAGAAATTTGATGAAGATCACTTCTCCCTCTAGGACCCTCTCTCTCACTCGAAAAATATCAGAAAATAAGATCAATATAGTCTATGGGATGTGTTTTAATGGAATAGGGTCGGGTTTAAAAACCCCAAAATTGAAGCTCCAGAACAGGTTTTGCGGTCACATATGCGACCGTATAGTGGTTATGCGGTCCGCGAAAATGGGTGCCAGAACTGGAAACAAACTGACCTGGTTTACGATCACTATGCGGCCCATAGACCTATTATGCGGTCACATAATGCACCGCAGAACCTCCCTCTGAAAAATTCTAAGGATGATTATGCGACCAAAGTGTGGCCCGTGAAATGGTTATGCGGTCACATAATGGCCACGAAATTGACATAAAAAATGCACCTAACACACTGTTTAATCCAAAAAGTCTGAACCGCGGCGAGCAAGCTCGCCGCGAAGAATTTATACTATTATTAACCTTTATGCCTACTTTGGCATCACGGAATCCGAGTTTTTAGGAAAACTTTTACGGGGCCTTACATCCTCCCCCACTTAAGATCATTCATCCTCGAATGAGGATCGGGGTCCATTATTAGCACCTTGTGCAACTCAGTTTTCATACCCTACACTAGCAACCCCAAATTTAACTAACTCCCTAAATTTCCAAAACGTTCGCCAGAGTTTCCTTTGTAACTAGGCATATCCACCTGTCAGAGAGCACCAAAATCACATCCTAACAACATGTACAGAATCCAACGATGTAACATAACTCATAACACCACCACCTGTGGCCTCATGTAAACAACATATAATCAAAAGGAACACCTTTACATTAACTGAACAAGTGATACAAAATTCATAGGTGGCAAGTTCATAAAAAGGATTACACAACTATTCAAATAAGTAAGGATACTTCTTCTTCATCTCTTCCTCGGCCTCCCAAATGGCCTCTTCAACCTGCTGGTTTCTCTATAACACTCTCACAGAGGCAATTTCTTAGTTTCTCAACTTTTAGAATTGCCTATCAAGAATGGCAACTGGAATTTCTTCATATGACAATTCTTCATTAACCTCAATGGTCTCAACCGGCACAATAGCTGACGGATCTCCAACTACTTTATTCAACATGGACACATGGAATTCCGGGTGCACTAATGATATCGCGGGTAGTAGCTCAAGCTTGTACGCCACCTCACCGATCCTCTGGATGATATTTACGGCCCGACATACCTCAGACTCAATTTCCCTTTCTTTCCGAACCGCATTATACCCTTCATGGGGGAAACCTTCAGAAATACCCAATCATCTTCTTTGAACTCTAAGTCTCTGCGACGAACATCCGAATAGGAATTTTGATGATCTGAGTAGTTTTCAATTGTTCCTTAATGATTTTAACTTTTTTCATAGCCTGATGCATGAGGTCTGGCCCTATCAACGCAGCTTCCCTAATTTCGAACTACCCAATGGGAGATCTACATCTCCTACCATATAATGCCTCAAATGGTGCCATCTGAATACTTGCATGAAAGCTGTTGTTATAAGCAAACTCTATGAGTGGCAAATGATCATCCCAGCTACCCTTGAAGCCAAGAACACAAGCACGCAATATGTCCTCAAGCGTCTGAATAGTCCGCTCTACTTGCCCATCGGTTTGTGGATGGAAGGCTGTACTAAGATTCACCTGAGTACCCAAACCTTGTTGAAATTTCTTCCAACAATTGGTCGTGAACTGAGCCCCTCGATCGGAAATGATAGAATCTGGAGTACCACGTAGACTGACTAATTCCTTGATATACAACTGAGTACACTATTTTGTTGTGTTGGTATATTTAACAGGCAAGAAGTGTGCTGATTTCGTGAGTCGGTCCACGATAACACAAATTGAGTCAAACTTGCACGGAGTGCACGGTAATGCTACCACAAAATCCATATTAATCATCTCCCATTTTCACATTGGAATTTTTATGTTCTGTGCCAACCCACTATGCCGTTGATGTTCGGCCTTCACTTGCTGACAGTTCAGACACCTTACAACAAAATCCTCCGCATTCCCTTTCATGTCATTCCACTAATAGACTTCCTACTTTGGCATCACAGAATCCGGATTTTGAGGAAACCCTTTACGGGGCCTTACACCACTCCCAGTCAAACTTCCTAAAAATCCAACTTTCGCCATTTCAAGCCTAATTCCACTACGGACCTCCAAATCACAATTCGGACATGCTCCTAAGTCCAAACTCACCCAACGGAGCAAACAGAACTTATGTTTACATATAGATCAGCATCCGGTCAATCATTTCAACTTATGTTTTCAACCTTGAGACTAAGTGTCTCATTTCATTCTGAAATCTCTTTGGACCTGAACCGACTACCCCGGCAAGTCACATAACAGCTATAAAGTACAAAATGAGTAGTAAATAGGGGGGACGGGGCTACAACTCTCAAAATGACTGGTCGGGTCATTACATCCTCCCCCTCTTAAGCAAACGTTTGTCCTCAAACAGGTCTAGAAACGTATCTGGAGTCTCAAATAGGTGTGGATACCTGCTCCACATCTCCCGCTCGGTCTCCTAAGTAGCCGCCTCAACTAGCTGACCTCTCCACTGCACCTTCACTGAAGTTATGTACTTTGACCTCAACTTTCGAACCTGCCGATCCAAAATGGCCACCGGCTCCACATCATAAGTCAAATCATCGTCCAACTGAACTATCTAGACTGCGCCGTGTGATGCTGATCCTGAATCAATATAACCTTGTCCAAAGCATCCTGAACCAAGTCAGTACCCAATAGCCTAGCCTCACCAGGCTCAAACCAACCCACCAGAGATCTACATCGCCTCCCATACAAGGCCTCATATGGAGCCATCTGAATGCTCGACTGGTAACTGTTGTTGTAGGCAAACTCCACGAGTAGCAGAAACTGATCTCAAGAACCCCCAAAATCAATGACACAAGCGCGTAGCATGTCCTCCAATATCTGAGTAGTGCACTCTGACTGTCCGTCCGTCTGAGGGTGAAATATTGTACTCAACCCAACTTGGGTACCCAACTCTCGCTGCACGGCTCTCCAAAACTGCGATATAAACTGCGTACACCGATCTGAAATGATGGATATTGGCACACCGTGAAGGCGAACAATCTCTCGGATGTAAATCTCAGCCAACCACTCCAAAATATAAGTAGTCCAAGCTAAAATAAAGTGTGCGGACTTGGTCAGCCGATCCACAATCATCCAAATAGCATCGAACTTCCTAGAAGTCCGTGAGAGCCCAACTACAAAATCCATGGTGGTCTGCTCCCATTTCCAACATGGAATCTCTAACCTCTGAAGCAATCCGCACAGTCTATGATGCTCATACTTCACCTGCTTACAGTTGAGACATCAAGCTACAAACCCCACTATATCCATCTTCATTCTTCTCCACCAATAATGCTGCCTCAAGTCCTGATACATATTCACGGCACCCGAGTAAATGTAATACCGCGAACTGTGGGCCTCCTCAAGAATCAGCTCACGTAGCCCATCCACATTTGGCACACAAATCCGATCATGCTTTCTTAATACCCCATCATCCCCAATAGTAATATCTTTGGCATTAACGTGTCCTTAAGGACAAGCAAATGAGGATCATCATACCAAAGCTCTCTGATGCGATCATATAAGGAAGACCGAGAAACCACACATGCTAGAACCCGACTAGGCTCCGAGACATCTAATCTCACAAACTTGTTGGCCAAGGCCTTAACATAAAATACAAGAGGTCTCTCACCAACAAGAATGAATACAAGGCTACCCATACTCACCGCCTTTCTACTCAAGGCACCGGCCACCACATTGGTCTTCCCGGGATGATACAGAATAGTGATATCATAGTCCTTTAGCAGCTCCAACCATCTCCGCTGCCTCAAATTTAGATCCTTCAGTTTGAACAAGTGCCGGAGACTCTCATGATCCATGAACACCTGACAAGACACACCGTAGAGATAATGACTCCAAATCTTCAATGCATGAACGATGGTAGCCAACTCCAAATCATGGATAGGGTAGTTCTTCTCATGAGGCTTCAACTGACGCAAAGCATAAGCAATCACTCTACCCTCCTGCATCAAGACACATCCAAATTCCACTAAACTACGACAAAATTCACATTTGTAGAACTTGGAATAAAGTTTCTCCTCCCTCAACTGCTGTTACACAATTCTCAAATGCTGGGAATGCTCTTTCTGGCTACGGGAGTACACCAGAATGTCATCAATGAATACTATAACAAACGAGTCAAGATAAGGCTAAAATATATTGTTCATCAGATGCATGAATGTTGCTGGGGAATTGGTCATCCCAAAAGACATCACGAGGAACTCATAATGACCACAATGGGTCCTGAATGCTGTCTTTAGAATATCCAAGTCCTGAATCTTCAACTGGTGATACCTAGACCTTAAGTCAATCTTAGAGAACACCCTCACTCCCTGAAGCTGGTCAAATAGATCATTAATGCGTGGCAAATGATACTTGTTCTTGATTGTAACGTTGTTCAATTGTCTATAATCAACACACATCCGCATAGTACCCTTCTTCTTCTTCACAAACAAAACCGGTGCACACCAAGGCAACACACTAGGCCTAATAAACCCCTTATCAAGATGTTACTGAAGCTTCTCTTATAATTCCTTTAACTCAGTTGGTGTCATACGATACGGAGGAATAGAAATGGGCTAAGTGCCCGGTACCAAGTCAATACTGAAATCAATATCCTTGTCGGGCGGCATGACCGACGGGTCTGCAGGAAACACATCCAGAAAATCTCGCACCACCGTAACGTAATCAATAGTATGAGTACCAATACCAACATCCCTAACAAAGGCCAAATAAGATAAACAACCCTTTCCAACCATCTACTGGGCCTTCAAATATGAAATCACCCTGCTGGGAACATAGTCTAGAGAACCTCTCCACTCAATCCTTGGCAACCCCGGCATCACCAACGTTACAGTCTTAGCATGACAATCCAGAACAGCATGATCTGGAGACAACCAATCCATATCCAAGATCACGTCAAATTCTACCATATTAAGCAATAAGAGATCCATTCTAGTCTCCAATCCCCTAATAAGCACTACACACGACCGATATACACGGTCCACAATAATAGTATCGCCCTTTGGTGTAGACACATAAACAGATGAAATGAAGGACTCATGAGGCATATCCAGATAATGAGAAAAATACAATGATACACCTGAATAAGTGAAAGCAGGGTCAAATAATACAGAGGCATCCCTGTGGCATACTGAGACAATATATGTGATCACTGCATCAGGAGAAACAACATCTGGCCTGGCAGGAATAACATAGAATCAGGTCTAGCCTCCACCTGATTGGTCTCCCCCTCTTGGGTAACATCTAGCTGACTAAGCCCCACCCCGAGCTGGCTGGACGGGTGATGAAGTAACTGGTGCTAAAGTCGCAGCCTGACTCCTCTACTGTACTAGGCCTCCCGGGCGACGAGGACACTGCCTCCACATATGCCCAAACTCCCCGCACTCGAGGCAACTCCCCGGTGCTGGTGCTAGTGCTGGTGCTGGTGGCGAACTGAATTGGGCCCTGAGAATCGCTAGAAGCACCCGGTGTACTGAGAGATGACTGACCCTGATGAGTATTGTATGAACCATGGCTGGATGATGCACCACGGTGAACTGGACTAGCCGTCTGAGCGTTCCTATAAGGACGACCCCTGCCGTGGTAGAACTGACCTCCAGAAGGAACACCGCTAAAACCACATAATCCACGCGGCCTCTTGGCCTCCCTCTCTCCATGATCCTGACAACATACCATCTCTATATGCCGAGCAATATCAACCACCTTGTCAAAAGTAGCACCAGACACCCTCTCCCGAGTCATAAGTAACTGTAGTTGATATGTGAGCCCATCAATGAACCTCCTAATCCTCTCCTTATCAGTGGGAACCAGCCAAACAGTGTGATGATCTAACTCAGAAAACCTTATCTCGTACTATATCACAAACATGCCCTGATATCGTAACTGCTCAAACTGTATGCGCAACTTCTCCCTACGAGACTGCGGCACGAACTTCTCCAAGAAGAGAACAGAGAACTCCTGCCATGTAAGTGGTGTTGCACTGACCGGAATGCGCCTCTCATAAGCCTCCCACAATCTGAAGGCAGCCCAGTGAACTAAAAAGTAGTGAACGAGACCCTACTGGTCTCCAGAATACCAGTCGTGCGAAGCATTTGCTGGCACTTATCCAGGAAACCCTGGGCATCCTCTGACTCAGCACCGCTAAATGATGGAGGTTGAAGTCTCCCAAATTTCTCAATTATCCTCTGCTCATCATCAGTCATAACGGGGACCACCGAGGCCTAAGTAGTTACAACCTGCTGGGCTGGTTGTATTCCCGGTGTCTGAAGTTCCTGCATCACCTGCTCTGGAGTACGGATGAGTACCTCCCCCGGCCTAAGAAGTGGTTGGTGCGGCCTGAGCTGAAACTACCTGAGCAAGGCCACTGCATACAGTCAATATCTGGGCCAACGCCTCCTGAAGGCCTGGAATCACAATGGGCATAGCTAGTACCTGAGCTGGCCCCACTGGCTCAACCACATCCGGAACCTGCTCTTGGGCTGGAGCAACTGGTGGATTTGTAGGTTTTGCTCTAGCTGTTATACGAGCTACACCGGAAACAACAAATCCGCACGACAAGAATACAAGAATGTGAAGTTTCCTAAGGGTTCGACATCCTCTCGAAGATACGAACAAACGTCTCCGTACCGATCCGAAAAACTCTACTAAACCTGCTAATGACTCATGAGACCTATGTAATTTAGGCTCTAATACCAACTTGACACTACCCAAAATCCTAACGTATCGTGATGGCACCTGACGTAGTTCTAGGCAAGCCGACATTTTACAATATTTCCAACACTTTTGATAGAAAACGAATTAAAGCAGTTTAAATAAAGAAAATTCTCATAAACGTGATAGAAACCCAAAAACACCACAACGCAAAAGTTCCCAACCATCGGGGGTGTCACAGAGTACATGAGCATCTATACATCAAAAGTCCGAAAAACACTATCTATAATAGTCTGAAACTAAATACAATAAGCAGGAAGATAGGGAAGGAGAGACAAGGTCTGCGAAACGCAAGGCAGCTACCTTGGAATTTCGAAAAGATCAACTATATGATGAAATCAACACCTACCGTGTCCGGAAACACCTGGATCTACACACGAAGTGCAGGGTGTAGCGTGAGTATAACCTAAGCAAGGTAGGCCTGAGCAGCTGCAACCGACTGGGCTGGTAGTGCCCCTAATGTCTGAAGTCCCTACATCACCTGCTCTGGAGTACGGGCAGCGGGGGTTTGAGTACCTCCCCCAGCCTGAGAAGTGGCTGGTGCGGCCTGAGCCAAAACCACCTAAGCAAGGCCAGTGCATACAGTCAATATCTGGGCCAACGCTACCTGAAGAGCTGGAATCACAATGGGTATAGATGGTGCCTGAGTTGGCCCCACTGGATCAACCACATCCGAAACCTGCTCCTGAGCTAGAGCAACTGGTGGATCTGCAGGTGCTGCTCTAGCTGTTGTACGAGTTGCACCTCTTCCCTTACCGCAACTTCGGCCTCTCGTGGCCCTAGTTGTTGGTACTGGTGGATTTCTATCCTGTCTGGTAGCACGTGTCCTCACCATCTGTGAGAGAATAGAATACAAAAATTTAGTTACCGGATTCAACAAATCCGCACGACAAGAATAAAAGAATGTTAAGTTTTCTAAGGGTTCGGCAGCCTCTCGAAGATAAGTGCAGACGTCTCCATACCGATCTGCAAGAGTCTACTAAACCTGCTCATGACTCATGAGACCTATGTAACCTAGGCTCTGATACCAACTTGTTACGACCCAAAATCCTAACTTGTCATGATGGAGCCTAACGTGGTACTAGGCAAGCAGACATTTCATAATATTACCAATACTCTCAACAGAAAACGAATTAAAAAAGTTTAAACAATGAAAATTCTCATAAACGGGATAGAAACACCAACAAAACACAACAGGGAAGTTCCCAACCATCGGGGTGTCACCGAGTACATGGGCATCTATACATCACAAGTCTAGAAAACACTGTCTATAATAGTCTGAAACTAAATACAATAAGGAAAAAGATAGGGAAGGAGAGACAAGGTCTGCGAAACGTCGGGCAGCTACCTTGGAATCTCCAAAAGATCAACTGTGCGATGGAATCAACACCGACCGTCTCCGGAAACACCTGGATCTGCACACGAAGTGCAGGGTATAGAGTGAGTAAAACCAACTCAGTAAGTAACAATACTAAATAGAGAACTGAAAGTAATGATGAGATTCAAAGTTAAAGTTTAATTACGGTAATTTCAACATAGGAAATTAGGCATGCTTTCAAGTTCGACAATCAAGGCCAAAACAGTTAATTCATGTCAAGTTCAACTGAAACAGAAGATAATATCTCTCAGAAATTTCAAGACAGTGATATGTTGCAGCTGAAGTGCAATAATAATGAGGTCAATGCATCTTCTCAGAGCAACAACCACTCCGTCCTCCAATTCACTCCAACCTCACAATCATTGTTTCCTCACAGTCACTCATTCCTCTCAATCACTCAACACTCGACACTCGCACTCAATAGGTACCTGCGCTCACTGGAGGTGTGTACAGACTCCGTAGGGGCTCCTTCATCCCAAGCGTTGTAACAAGCCAATCATGGCATATATCAATGAAACATGCTACGACATGCAGCCCGATTCCATAAATATCCTCACAATCAGGCCATCGGCCTCACTCAGTCATCAACCTCTCCAGTCTCTGGGCTCTCAGAAATCATGATAAGCAGCCCAAACAACAATGATATAATGCATCAATAATGAATAATAGAGACTGAAATGTAATATGCAAGTAAAATTGTGATTGAGTACAAAACAGCAATTTAGCAGATAATTCAATATGTACATGACCTTTGTGGGTGTTTCTCTAATACATTGAAAATGTGCGGATAACAGCAGATTATTCAACTACACAGTTCCATGGAATTAGCTGAACCACAATTTATACGGTGCATGCCCACACGCCCTTCACCCAGCATGTACGTCACCTCAAAACCAAACAAATGACACATAATACGGGGTTCCGTACCCTCAAAACCAAATTTAGAACTATTACTTACCTTAATCCAAGAAAATCACTACTCTAACACACCCTTGCCTCGCGAAACAACCTCTAAATGCCTCAAATCTAGCAATAACCAATTTTATATAATCAATATGGGCTAAAGGAATCAACTCCATAAGAAAATGCTAAGTTATTAATTAAAATAAAAAATCGACTCAAACGTCGGCCCCCGGACCCACGTCTCGACATTCGACAAAAGTTACAAAACCCGAGAGCCTATACAACCACGAGTCTAACCATACTAACTTTATCAAAATCTGACACCAAATTGTCACCCAAATCCCCATATCAAACTCTCTAAATCCCTAGCCACAAATTCCAAATTTACACCTTAAATACACACCAACTAGGTGGGAAAATCAATGGGAAAGCAAGATTATTGATAAAAAATGAGCACAAGGGACGTACCTCAAGAATCCCCTCAAACATCCTCTCAGGAATCGCCAAAACCTGAGCTCAAAATGTTTAAAATGAAGCAAAATCGCAAACCCTTGTATTTAAGTATTCTGCCAGCACTTCCGCTTATGCGGAAACTTAACCGCTTCTGCGGTGTCGCAGAAGCGACCTCTCAAATGCATTTGTGGCTCCTTTCGCTTCTGCGATCCCTCACTCTGCTTCTGTGGACCCGCTTCTGCGAGCTTCCAAGCCGTTTTTGTGGACCAAGCTCACCTGTACAATTCCGCTTCTACGGTCCCCCTGCCGCATCTGCGGTCACGTAGGTGCGGAATTCCCTATCGCCCATACGCGCCTTCTGCTTCTGTGCACCTCTCAACGCACCAGCGGCCACGCAGGTGCAGAAAACTCCTCATACCTGCGTCCATCTGCACACTCCCCTCCAAGCTCGTATATGCGATCAAAGCTCCGCATGTGCGGTTACACCAACAGAGGTCCAACCTCAGCAATCTCTCAACTTCAACTTTGATCTGTTAACCCTCCAGAATCAATCCGAGGCCCCCGGGACCTCAACCAAACATATCAACAAGTCCTAAAACCTCATACGAACTTAGTCAAGCCCTTAAATCACATCAAACAACTTCAAAAATACGAATCGCACCCCAATTCAAGCCTATTGAAACTAAGGAAATTCAACTTCTATAAATGACACCGAAACCTATCAAAACACGTTCGATTGACCCCAAATTTTGCACACAAGTTACAAATGACATTATGGACCTACTCCAACTTTTGAAATCAGAATTCGACCCCGATATCAAAAAGTCCACTCCCGGTCAAACTTCCCCAAAATTCAACTTTCGCCATTTCAAGCCTAATTCCACTACAGACCTCCAAATCACAATCCGAACACCCTCCTAAGTCCAAATCACCTGGGCTAACGGAACCATCAAAACTCTATTCCGGAGTCGTTTACACATAGATCAACATCCGGTCTATCATTTCAACTTAAGTTTTTAACCTTGAGACTAAGTATCTCATTTCATTTTGAAATCTCTCCGGACCCGAACCGACTACCCCAGCAAGTCACATAATAGCTATAAAGTACAAAGTGAGCAGTAAATGGGGGGAACGAGGCTAAAACTCTCAAAACAATTAGCCAGGTCGTTGCAGATATGTACAGACGTCTCCGTACCGATCTACAAGACTACTAAACTTGCTTATGACTCGTAACACCTATGAACCTAAGGCTCTATGACCCCAATTTTCCACCTTAGGATGTCGTGATGGAACCTAGTCTCTAAGACTACGTAAGCCTAACATGTATAGAGAAATAGCGAAAATAATAATAAAACATCAAATTATAAACCATTAAATTTATCATAATAAAACTCAACAGCACAACTGACAAATAACTCCCAAAATCTGGTTTAACGGAGTCATAAGTTTTACAGAATATTCTAAAACATCTACTGTAACAATGTATGATAAAGGAAATAACAGTAAAGGGAAGATAACGGAAGGTGATTTCGAGGCCTGCGGACGTCGGACAGGTATGCCTTGAAGTCTCCTGAAAGTAGCTAACCAATTAATCTCTAGCGTCCAGCATGGATCTGCACAAAATGCGCAGAAATATAGTATGTGTACACCACAATGATACCCAGTAAGTATCAAGCCTAACCTCGGTAGAATAGTGACAAGGCCAGGTAAAGACACATATTAGGACAAGGTAAATGAAACAAAAATATAATAACATGAAGTAATGGAAAGCGGAGAAATAAATGATAAAAAAGCAGTTTAGTAACGTAAACTAATGGAAGAATTGTAAGCAAAAAGTCAACAAGAAGGAAGCCAATAATGAGAATCACAAATAATCAAATACGGACAAAACTAGTAAGACAAGGAAGAATAAAATCAATAAGAACTATTCAACAAATAATTTTTTTTTCAATATGAATTGCACAACAAGAACTACAACTGAGGTACCACCTCATAATCATATTGCACAATTTCAATCACAATCTTTCCTTATATCACCGGGTGAGCCTTACATTTTGTTTTGAAAATTATTTTTTCCAAAATAGCTACACGCGTTTTAGCCCGTCTTATCACACTGTGTGGCTTCAAGTAGTTCTCCTAATAGCAACACGCATTTCAAGCCTACCTTATCTCACCGCAAGCGTATCAACCCCTAGCCTTGTACCACCGCATGCGTATCAATATCATAACATAGTCACAACTCGCACCACAAGAGCCCATATGCCATAACTTGCCAAAAGAATCAACAATACAAATATTTCCACAACAAACAGACCATGGCTCAACCATAATATGTACAAGAATCTCAACAATAACAAAATGAATGTGAATTGCTTAACAAGAAAGTTATCTCAACAATTAACAACTTCGCCTCAATGTGATAACAGCTTTTACAACTTCAACGCCAATAACTCAACAAGAAGATATTCCACGAAATAATAACTTCAAATAAATGTAATTCAAAACTTTAAGAGGTAACAAGAAAATAAGGAAGGCAATAACTTCAACTAAAGCATATAAGAGCAAAATAACAAGTAAGAGGTAGAACAAGTGTTAACAATGTCAAATAAAGCATATAAGGGTATATTAACATATGTCAGTGTAGATTAACAATGAGAGATATAACATGATATAATAATTCAATTAAAGGCATGGGAAGAGTCTAAATAACCAAAAATCGGTCAGTTACCACTTATAGCTTGTGTACCCACTCGTCACCTTGCCTACACGGCTCTCACATAATACAATTAGCACAATCAACCCAAATCTTAAGGGGTAGTTTCCCCCACACAAAGTTAGGTAAGATACTTACCTCAACTAGGCCAACTCAACCCTCGAAAATAGCTTTTCACCTAAAATTTGCCTCCACACGGCTCAAATCTAACCCAAAGTGATATAATATCATCAAACAATGCAAAGAAAAATAATTACAATAGATAAAGTTTTGATCTTTACAAAATTTTTAAAAGTCAACCCCGGGCCCGCCCGATCAAAATTCGGATCCAAGGGTAGATTACGATGACCCATAACCCTACGAGTCCATATATGTGTTTGGTTTTCAAATTCGAGTCCAAATCAACTCTCAAAACTCAATTCTTCATTTTTCAAAAACTTGACCCAAATTTTCCTCTTTGAATCTCATAATTTTGATGTTAAATCTAAGATATAATCATGCAATATAGTTGAAAATTGATTAGAATCACTTACTCAATATTTTTAGATGAAAATCTCCTCTCCAAATTACCTCCTACCGAGTCTAGGGTTCTAAAATGTGAGAAATGAGACTAAATCCTGACTTTCCAGCCCTTATGTCCAACTGCAGATGTCACATTTGCGACACGGAGTTCGCATTTGCAAACCCTCGCAATTGCGAATTAGGATCGCATTTGCGAACCCTGACAGCCTCAACATAAGTCTCAATTGCAAAGCTGGCTACCATCGCAAAAGCGACCAAGTGGTGGCAAATGCGACCCCAACCCAGGACTGCTGACTTCGCAAATGCGAAGGGGAAGGTCGCAATTGCGACATCATACCACCTCCTATCCACTTCGCAATTGTGAGGCTGGTGCTCGCAATTGCGGCATTAGAGCACCAGCACACCAGCAATTACAGTTTCAGTCAAAAAACATTCTGAATCACATCTGAAACTCATCTGAGCTCTCGCGGCCCCAAACTAAACATCCACACAAGTCTAAAAAACATTATACGAACTCACTCGCACGATCAAAATACAAAAATAACATCTAGAACTACAAATCAAACCCCAAAACGAATGAATTTCAATATAAAGTTCAAGAACTTCTAGAATTGAAACTAAGCGTCTGAATCCAACCGAATCAACTCCAAATGATACCAAATTTTGCAAATAAGTTCTAAATTGTAACGGACATATTCCAAGTCCCAAAACTAAATTCCGAACTCGATAGCCAAAAGTCAACCTACGGTTAAACTTCTAAACTTCAAATTGCCAATTTTCGGCAAAACAACACAAATCAACCTACGGACTTCTGAATTCGATTCCGGGCATATGCCCAAGTCCAAAATCACGATATGAAGTTTCAGAGCCATCAAAATACCGTTCCGGCATCGTTTTCCCAAAATTCAAAGTTTGATCAACATAATCAACTTAGGCTTCTAAGCCAAGAACCAAAGGGTCCAAATCAACTCGAAATCTTCCCGGAATGAAACCAATCAACCCGCAAGTCATAAAACTAAAATTACACATGTTGAAGCACCAAAAGGGGAAACGAAACGCAAGTACACAAAATGGTCGATCGGGTCGTTACAGTTATTCTGGTTGCTAATCTATTCTTCATAGCCCAAAATTTTAGCGTCGTTATTGGTAAAGTTTGTGCGAAATTGTTTATGCGCTGCCTGAAATGATAGTACCTGAATGATTTACAAGTACAAAAAATGCAGCTTACACTCTGGCATATATAACAAAATTATTGGGCTGAATAATACAATCGTCAAATTCGAGAAAGAGACTAAGGGTATTAAAATGAAATAACTAGCCTATAAAAGAAGAGGTGGTTAGTATGAAGATTTGGCACAAACTTTTTTCATTTTAAGTTTTTTAATTGAAATTTGTTTTCTAACACTTTTTTAAGAATTTTCGGTCTAACCCAAAAATTATTGGAGCACAAATAATTTCTGCTAGTCCACCATCACCATTCTCCCAAAACCTGTGAGGTCCTGTTGTTTATTTTTTAGGTTGTAAGTTTGCTAGTAATAGAAAATGAAAATATGATATTTTTTGCAACTGATTTGATTTATATGTCAAATCATTATTTTACCTAAAAAATGTTTTCTCATCGACGTGCATTAAAGAGTACATGTATGCTTATTCCAACTCTCAAGTGTAAGCTTGGCGGAAAACTTGTTTACCCGAAAAATCAGATAACATTAAATTTGTGTATGGTTCTAAGGATATGTGATGCAATTTGATACAAATCGTATAGAGAGATAGAAATATGTGTATTCTTGACTATGAGAATGAGAATAGTGAGCAAAAAAAATGAATAAGATAAAGTAAAACAAGCACAATGAGATATCTTTCAATATGAGAAATAATCTTTTGTTACAGTGTATTCGGTTCCCCTATGCTTACAAGGATTCCCCCTTTTATAATAGAAGGATCCTACTTTATTTATAATAAAATAAAGCATATAGTGGAGGACCCATGATGAATTATCTCTTCCTCGATTCCCGCCAAGATTCTCTCTCTTAGTGCGGTTGTAACGGCTCTTGTCTGCGAGCTCAATACTGGCTCGAACTCGTTATTGGGTCGAGCCCTCGGTTTTGGCTTGAGTTCGACCTCCGGGGTGGGCGTAGTGCATTTTCGACCTCGAAGCAATGCCTTGCGGATCGATTTGGTCACGGGCTCGATAAAAGTATCGAGCCGACTCCTCGATCAGCCTTCGGACTCGAGGCTCGTTTGTACTACCTTCGGAACTCATCCCAAAATCCCACTCCGGTTACTTACCATTCGAACTCGATCGAACGTAGGAAGGCCGAAATCTATTTCGACCGTATACAGATAGTCCCCTTGTTTCTCAGGAAAGATGTGGTGAGAATCGATATGATCTTCGACAGTTCGATCGGGTTATAAGCTGATATTTTCAAACGGCTCGATCATGACGTATGTGATAGCTGTCCTATCGATTTAGTCTTTCTAGGTATTTAATGCATGTCAGACGGTGGTCGGCTACCTCTGATATTGAACCGTCACTATGCGAGCCTATAAATAACCCCTCCATCTAACATTTACCACTTTTACGTCTTTCACTCTTCCAAATTTTCTTACCCTTTCTCTCTATTTCGCCGCTTGCAGAGCCATCTACACCAGCGTTTGGTGTCATCAACCTTTCATCTTCCTTTGCCTTTCTTTCTCTCATATCAATGGCTAAAACTTCGAAAACTGTACCTCAGAAGGAGAAAGCTTCTTCTTCACGGCCGTCTGGCGACAAGGCGCCGGTGGAGCCGCCTACCTATGAGCATATTCCCGGCCCATGTACTCTGAAGATCGATTTTAAGGTTGAGAATCCTTCATCTGTTCCGGATCGATGTGAGCATGTGTCGATGTACATATGCTCGATAACGGAGGGTCATCTCAAGGCTGTGAGGAAAGACTGCAGCTGGAGTTCCGAGGTTGTGTTGTAAATTCCCTCCCCCGAAGAGAGCGTCATCACCCATGTGGAGTAAGTGATTACACTTACCCGTTCACGTTGGGTCCCGTCGACCCGGTGATCATTGATTTTTACAAAAGATATAAGGTCACCCTTGGTCAAATTCATCCCTCTCTATGGCTTATAGTAACCTTACTTCGCTTCTTCTCCAACAAGGCTGGGGGGCTGGATTTTTCCCTGAATCACCTCATACGATTGTATCGGCCACAAATCTTTCGAGGACTAATCAGGCTTCATCGTCGGGAATCGAAGGCATTGATGTCGAGCATCGACGAAGACAAGGATCGGGGTTGTATGGGCCGTTATATCCGAGTGAGGACCCATGACCTCATTCCGGAAGGGAAGATGCCGTTCCCCGAGGAATGGAATTTCGACCGTAGGTGGTTTTCATAAGACGTTGCTTGTCGTATCTTTTTCCAATTTTATCTGATGTCTTTCTCCGATATACAGCTGCCCCTTGGATTCCACAAGCAGTATCCGACCTCGAGGATTGGGTTCGGAAGTTAGCCTCGACTTCCTCTTATGTCGAATGCGCTTGGCGTGATTTGGCAAAAGGTAGATGTGAGGCCAAGAATCATGGTAAGGGTTACTTCTCGTGTTCTTCGAAATATTTTTTGTGCTCCATTTGTTATGGATTTCTTTTCATGTAGGTGTAACCAAGGATGTTGTTTTGAGGCCTTCGAGTGGTGAAGGAGGAAGTAAGTCCCCGGTCCCGGAACCGGGGAAAGATAAGAAGCAAAAAGATGTTTCTCGGTCAGAGGACCCCAAGCCCAAAACTCGAAGTGTGAGGAGGAAGGCAATCACTCTTTCGATGGACTCGGTCCAACGACTGAGAGAAGAAGAAGAAGAAGAAGAAGAAGAAGAAGAAGAAGAAGAAGAAGAAGAAAAAAAAAAAAGATGATGCCTCGGCTTTGGTGATCCGATCTGCGAAAGCTATCGAGGTCATCAAAGCTTCTGAGCTGATGGCGGCTGTACCGGTTGGGGTCGGTTCCGGTACCCTGAGTCTCGATCAGAGCATCCCGAGCGATTCGCTTGGGACTATGACAGTGGGTCATTTGCCTTCTCTTCCAATCTTTTCTGAGGAGGCGTTAAAGGAAGCTCGAGAATTGATGACCCCCGATATGGGCGGAGGCTCTAGTGTAGGGGACCCTATTTTGGGATTGCTTTACTGGAGTCGATGATGCCTCCGACATTGGTGACGCTTCTCTTCTCTTAGAAGAGGCCCAACATTTCATTTCTCGGATAATTATTTTACTGTACTTGGTTTCTTCGTTCTTTTCCAAACTTGACTTGTGTTCTTTCCCTACTGTGTAGGCTATTAGTAGGTTTCGAGTCGACCTCAGCTAGTGTGAGGTCGAGCTTCAGAAGGTCTTGGGGGAGAGAGATGCCCTGCGGCTTCTTTGCAGCCAAAAGGACGAGGCTATAAAGGACCTCCAAGTAGATTTGGCTAAGGCTCGTGAAGAAGAGGCCGAACTAGATAAGCAGGTGAGCCTCGTTCTATTAGAGTATGGGTTTGACTCAACTATGGAAGTTAACCCTTCATTATCTCAGCTGCAGCAAAAGGTTGAAAAGATCGGGTTACGTAGGGAAGAAGTCAATCAAATCAAGGCTGAATGTAATCGGTGGAAGGATACTATCGACCGCCTGGCTGCGGAAAAAGAAAGCTTTTTGGCCAAATTATTATTGGTCGATGTTCAGTTTCGAAATCTCAAGCAAAAGGGTTCGGCTCAGGCTAAGAGGATCGAGGAGCTTGAAACACGGCTTGCTGAAGCCAAGGCAGAGGTTGAGTCATCGAAAGTCATGGAGGACAAGTCTATTATCATGTATCGGGCTGATGCCGAGGCTGCTCAGATAGAGGCATAAGAGACGGCGGATACTACCGATACTCGAGCACAATTGGTTGCCGAACTTTCTAAGTGTCGGTCTCGGAGGGAGACCCTCGAGGAGATACATGCTCGAGGTTTTGACCTTGCTGAAGAGATAAAAAGCTAAAAAGATCAAAGCTGAAGCTGAAGCCTTGGCTTCTGATAGAGATGATGATGATAATGGTAGCAAGAGCGGATCTGAGAACGGGGGGGAGCCCGATAGAGAAGAAACCGCTCATGAGGATGACCAGGAAGCTTAGTCCTTAGTTCTTATGTTTGTAATGAATCATGTAGATGATTTTGTATATAGACAACTTTGCCGACTTGCTTCTATTTTGTGAAGACTTTATACATGCCTTATAAATGTTTTCACAAAGATTTAATAAAATTAATCAAATTCTAGATTTCGTAGCCTTTAAAATCGAGCGAGTGCTTATTCAAATTTGAAGTGATGTAGCCCAGAGGCTTATAAGTCGAGTCAATGATTCGAACTCGAAGTAATGTAGCCCGTAGGTATAATAGTGGAGTGAGTACTTGCTCGAACTCAAAATAAAGTAGCCTATAGGTCTTAGTAGTCGAGTGAATGATTCGACTCGGGATAAAGTGGCCCGTAGGCGTAATGGTCGAGTAAGTGCTCGCTCGAACTCGAAATGAAAGTAGCCTGTAGGCTTAGTAGTCGAGTGAATGATTTGAACTCGAAGTAATGTAGCATGTAGGCGTAATGGTCGAGTAAGTGCTTGCTCAAACTCGAAATAAAATAGCCCGTGGGCTTAGTAGTCGAGTGAATGATTCGAACTCGGGATAAAGTGGCCCGTAGGCGTAATGTTCTAGTGAGTGCTTGCTCAAACTCAAAATGAATATAGCCCGTAAGCTTAGTAGTCGAGTGAATGATTCGAACTCGAAGTAATGTAGTCCGTAGGCGTAATGGTCGAGTAAGTGCTTGCTCAGACTCGAAATAAAGTAGCCCGTAGGCTTAGTAGTCGAGTGAATGATTCGAACTCGAAGTAATATAGCCTGTAGGCATAATGGTCAAGTGAATGCTTGCTCGGACTCAAAATAAAGTAGCCTGTGGGCTTAGTAGTCGAGTGAATGATTCGAACTCGAAGTAATGTAGCCCGTAGGCTTAGTAGTCGAGTGAATGATTCGAACTCGAAGTAATGTAGCCCGTAGGCGTAATGATCGAGTGAGTGCTTGCTCGAACTTGAAATAAAGTAGCTCGTGGGCTTAGCAGTCGAGTGAATGATTCGAACTTGAAGTAATGTAGCCAGTAGGCGTAATAGTCGAGTGAGTGCTTGCTTGGACTAGAAATAAAGTAGCTCGTGTGCTTAGTAGTCGAATTTATCTTAACTCCGTTTGTGTAATAAATCTCCAAATAGAGGAATTTTTCTTGGATATAAGATGTCGGTAAAGAGGAGAACTTTCTTTGCAAGTCACTATACATGTGTTCATGTCTCGCGCCTGGGTTCGGGCCAACTACATGAGCATGGTTCGTTTTGACCATTTGGCTCTTACAACTTTTTGTATTGGAACCCCGTTGTTGTGAAATAACTTTCCTACATCAGAACTTGATATATTTGAAGGCTAATGCCCCCAATTATTCGAGGTCAATTGTAAAGAGGCCTCGGATACTGTTGTAAGTGCAACATGATCTTTGGTTGCCTCGTTAAAAACCTTGCCGAAAAATTCATTTGGGATAAAATCGGTCTAAGGGAAAAAGAGTGCAACGCGTGCTTCCAGATCTATGGTAAAGGATCCATCTTAGCTCCTGCTCGGACTTCTGCAGGGGTCAGTTTTGAAATGTAAATGAATATGGAAGGGTCGTACCTTAGCAGTAGTATCGTTTTAGATGTGACACATTCCAATTGCTTGATAGCTGTTTGCCGTTTATAATGCCGAGCCTGTATGATCCCTTTCCGACGTTCTCGAGAACCTGATATGGTCCTTCCCAATTTGGTCCTAGTTTTCCTTCATTTGGATTTCGGGTATTGATGGTGACTTTCCTTAGTACTAAGTCCCCGGGCTTGAAATGGCGGAGCTTGGTTCTTCGATTATAATATAATTTGATTCGCTGCTTTTGGGCGGCCAATTGGACGAGAGCAGCTTCTCGTCTTTTGACTGATAATTCGAGGCTAGTGTTCATAGCCTCGTTATTTGATTCTTCTATCGTGTATCGAAATCTGGTACTGGGTTCGCCGACTTCGAATGGTATCAATTCTTCAGACCCATATACTAAGAAGAATGGGGTCGCCCCCGTACTGGATTTCGATGTCGTTCGATATGCCCAAAGAACTTCGGGTAGGATTTCTCTCCACTTTCCTTTAGCATCGTTCATCCTCTTCTTTAGGTTCTGAATGNTTAGTAGTCGAGTGAATGATTCGAACTCGAAGTAATATAGCCTGTAGGCATAATGGTCAAGTGAATGCTTGCTCGGACTCAAAATAAAGTAGCCTGTGGGCTTAGTAGTCGAGTGAATGATTCGAACTCGAAGTAATGTAGCCCGTAGGCGTAATGATCGAGTGAGTGCTTGCTCGAACTTGAAATAAAGTAGCTCGTGGGCTTAGCAGTCGAGTGAATGATTCGAACTTGAAGTAATGTAGCCAGTAGGCGTAATAGTCGAGTGAGTGCTTGCTTGGACTAGAAATAAAGTAGCTCGTGTGCTTAGTAGTCGAATTTATCTTAACTCCGTTTGTGTAATAAATCTCCAAATAGAGGAATTTTTCTTGGATATAAGATGTCGGTAAAGAGGAGAACTTTCTTTGCAAGTCACTATACATGTGTTCATGTCTCGCGCCTGGGTTCGGGCCAACTACATGAGCATGGTTCGTTTTGACCATTTGGCTCTTACAACTTTTTGTATTGGAACCCCGTTGTTGTGAAATAACTTTCCTACATCAGAACTTGATATATTTGAAGGCTAATGCCCCCAATTATTCGAGGTCAATTGTAAAGAGGCCTCGGATACTGTTGTAAGTGCAACATGATCTTTGGTTGCCTCGTTAAAAACCTTGCCGAAAAATTCATTTGGGATAAAATCGGTCTAAGGGAAAAAGAGTGCAACGCGTGCTTCCAGATCTATGGTAAAGGATCCATCTTAGCTCCTGCTCGGACTTCTGCAGGGGTCAGTTTTGAAATGTAAATGAATATGGAAGGGTCGTACCTTAGCAGTAGTATCGTTTTAGATGTGACACATTCCAATTGCTTGATAGCTGTTTGCCGTTTATAATGCCGAGCCTGTATGATCCCTTTCCGACGTTCTCGAGAACCTG
>AWOL01S0012132.1:189318-210434 GCA_000715115.1 Nicotiana otophora | reverse complement strand
GAGCTTCTTTTGTGAAGTACTGCCATTTTAACATGTATTGTTTTTGTATTAATTAGATATAACACATTTGGTAAAGCATTAGCAGTATTTTTGGCCCTCAGTTATTACTAAATTTTGATTTGCCCTCAGCTATTATTAAATTTTAATTTTAGTCCTTATATATTCATTTAATATGGAGTGAATACCCTAAAACTCGCCTTAACTATTACGCATTTGCCAATTACCTACAATACTGTAGCGACCCGGCCAGGCGTTTTGAGAGTACTAACCCCGATCCCCTAATTATTGCTCCCTCTATTTTATTTTGTGGTTATGCAACTTGTCGGGGCGCTTGGTGTCGGGTTCGGGAGAGTTTTAGAGTGGAATGAGACACATAGTCCCTATATTGGAAGTTTAAGTCGTAGGAGTTGACCGAAGTTTGACTTGTGTGAAGACGACTCCAAAATGGAGTTTTGACGGCTCTAATAGCTCCGTATGGCGATTTGAGTCTTAGGAGCGTGTCCGCATGTTGATTTGGAGGTCGGTAGGTCATTTCGGCGTTAATTGGCGAAAGTTGAAAAGTTGGAAGATTTTTGGATAGTTTGACCGGGACCGTAATGTCAATTTTGACTTGTGTGCAAAATTTGGGGTTAATAGGAGTTGTTTTGGTATGAATCGGCATTGCTTTTGGAATTCGGAAGTTCATAAGTTCATTAGGCTTGAATCGATGCATGAATTGTGGTTTTAGCGTTGTTTGATGAGATTTGAAGGCTCGGCTAAGTTCATATGATGTTTTGGGACTTGTTGATATGTTTAATTGAGGTCCCGGTGGCCTCGGGTGAGTTTTGGATGGTTAACAGATCAATTTTGGACGTAGAGGTTGCTGAAGTTTTCTGGAGTCTTTGTATTTGGTTTCCTCTTTCGCGCCCGCAAAGAAAGGGACTCAATCGCGAATAGTTGTTGCTGGCAGGTGGTGATTTATTCTTCGTGTTCGCGATATTAGACCCGCGTTCGCGTATCTTTGAGAGTCTCAGGTCATCGTGGGTGCGAGAAGGTTCACGTGTTCGCATAGAGGAGTGGTTAGTTGAGGCATCAGGCTTTAAGCCTACACGATCGCATAGTTGTGCACTCGTTCGCGAAGAGTCAGGTCGGTCGGGTAAGCATCACGTTCGCAGTAGTTTCTTCGCATTCGCGTAGACAATTTTGGAGGCTGTGATTATTTGTTCTTTGCGATCGCGACGTAGGATTCGCGATCGCGATGCATAACGTTTGGGCAGAAACTTAAATATTTCAAAACGAGGGTTTGAGTTCATTTTCACAATTTGATATTGGGAGCTAGGTGAGAGGTGATTCTTGGAGAGATTTTTAAGGGAGTGATTAGGGTAAGTGATTCTTACTTAGTTTTGGTTAAATTCCATATTTATATCTTTGATTTCATCATTTAATTAGTGATTTGGGTTGAGCATTGGTGGGAAATGGAGGAAAGTCCATAGGTCGCAATTTGGGGATTTGATCAAGATTTTGATATCGGATTTGTGTAATTTTTGTATGGTTGGAATCGATATCGAATGGCTGTTCGAATTTTATAATTTTGGTCGGGTTCCGAAACATGAGCTCAGGTCGACTTTTTGGAGCGATTTTTCAATTCTTATCTAAGATCATTATTTAAATTAGTTTTCTATGGTTATATTTATAGTATGAAATTATTTTTGCTAGATTCGAGTCGTTCAGAATTGAAAAATTGAGGGAAATGCCTTCTAATTGATTGATTGGGCGTGGTTTGAGGTAAGTGACTTGTCTAACCTTATGTGGGGAAATTTCCCTTAGGATTTGGTAATTTGGTTATAATTTGTGATATGTGAAGGATGTATATGCAAGGTGACGTGTGCGTACACGGGCTAAATGTTGAAATTCTAGTTTTTGCTACGTAGTTTCCTTTTCATGCCTTAATTGAGTTACTTTAGCACGTTATAGTCATCATGTTTAGCCTAATTTCACATGTCTACTTGTCTTATCTCCTATTTGCAACTTGTATCACATGTTTGGTTGAATTACTTGCTTTTCTTGATTTCCGAATTCATTACTTAACAGTGAAAATTCTTTACTTGAAATTGCTATCCTTGGAATACATTTATTCAGTTGTTGTGTTTTGGCTTTCGTGTTATTGTTGAGGTGATTGTTTGGTCGTTTGCACGAGGTTTGCGTCGTGCGGTTGTTATTGTCTGCATGAGGTTTCTGTCATGCAGTTGTTATTGTTGCACGAGATTTCTGTCGTACCATTTTGATTATTGATATGCATGCGGTGGTATAAGGTCTTGGTGTTGAAACGCATGCGGTGAAAAAATGTGGGCTTGATATGCGTGGCTAGTAGGGGAACTACTAGAAGCCATGCGGTGTGATAAGGTGGGCTAAAATGCGGGATGATATTTCGGAAAAATAATTTTCAAAAAACCAAACATAAAGACTCCTGCAGTGATATAAGAAAATACTGTGATTTGTTTTTACGATTTGGGACTACGAGGCGGTATCTCGGGAGTGCCCCTATTGATATTCTTTATTTGTTGTATTGTTTGATTCTTGTTTTCCTAAACATGTAAAATTCTTGTTCTCCTTTCGTGTTGTATTAGCTTTCCTTGATTCCGTGTTGTTATTCCCGTATATTCTTTATTGTTCACTTCCGTATCATTTTAATTATATAATATTATCTTTGTCTTGTTTCTTATTTTTACCAGTAGGGCCTTGACCTGACTTCGTCACTACTCTACCGAGGTTAGGCTTGGCACTTACTGGGTACCGTTGTGGTATACTAATACTATGCTTCTGCATATGTTTTTGTATAAATTCAGGTACATCCTATCATCCTCGATATTAGTACGTTGTGTTGCTGCTCTGGAGATTTCAAGGTAAACCTGCCCGCGTCCGCAGGCCTCAGAGTCCCCTTCTACCCTGTTTTCCTTATTTCTTTATGTTTTGATAGACAATGATATATAGGATTGTTTAGCATTATATCTAGAACTTGTGACTTATATCTCACCGGGTTTGGGGAAATTATACATATTGAGCTTATAGTCTATTGATGAAATTGTTCAAGTTTTGAAATTTTATGTTTTTATTTGATGTTTCCACATATTGTTAGGCTTACCTAGTCTTAGAGATTAAGTACCGTCACGACATCCTACAGAGGTAATTTGGGATTGTGACAAGTTAGTATAAGAGCTCTAGGTTCATATGTGTTATGAGTTACAAGCAGGTTTAGTAGAGTCTCGCGGATTGGTACGAAGATGTCTATACTTATCTTCGGGAGACTATGGAACTATAGGATAAGCTTCACTTCTTTGATTCATTATCGTGCAAAATCTTTGACTTCAGATTCTAAATTTTTGTCTTTTTATTCTCTCACAGATGGTGAGGACACGTATAGCTGGATCAGATGACCAGACACCCGCACCCCCTGCTAGAGCTGTAAGAGGTCGGGGCCGGGGTAGAGCATGAAGACGTCCACATGGTGCAGCCAGAGCACTCACACGAGCTGCTACAGAGGAGCCACCAGTAGCTCCAGCTGGAGGGTAGGCACCCGAGACGCCTGTTAATGCACCGGCTCTCCTGGAGACTCTCGCCCAGTTTCTGAGCATGTTAGGCACTTTAGCTCAGGTAGGGTTGATCCCACTTTCTCATGCTACATCTCAGGCCAGGGAAGAGCATCCACTCCCACCGCCAGTACCCCAGTTCAGCGGGTCCAGGTTGACCATGTCCCAGAGGTCATACCAGTGCGGCCGGGAGCCCTATTTCAGTCTGAGGTTAGGGTAACAACTTCTTAGGAGGAGCAACTTTGGCTCGAGAGGTACAAGAAGTACCACCCTCTTACTTTTAGTGGCTTGGCGTTAGAGGATGCCCATGGTTTTCTTAAGGACTGCCACCGTATCCTCCGTACTATGGGTTTTTCAGAGTCTAATGGGGTTGTTTTCACTACGTTCCAGCTTAGGGGAGCGGCTTATCAGTGGTGGCGAGCATATGAGTTAGTTAGTCCGGTCGAGGCAACTTCACTCACTTGGACACAGTTCTCAGATATGTTCTTAAAGGAGTATGTTCCCTAGAGTCTGAGAGATGCATGGCGTGCAGAGTTTGAGCAGTTGTGCCAGGGTTCAATGACTGTATTGTAGTATGCGCCCTGGTTCAGTGATTTTCCTAGGCATGCACCAGCCTTGGTTGCTACTGTTAGAGAGTGGGTCCGTTGATTTATTGAGGGGCTCAACCCTAGTATCAGCTTTAACATGGCCCAAGAATTGGAGATGGACATCGCATACCAGTAGGTAGTGGGGATTGCTACGATATTAGAGGGTATGTTGACTCGGGAGAGAGAGGGGAGGGAGGCCAAGAGGTCTTGAGATTCAGGCACAAACAGTGGTACATGTGCCCCACCTGCAGCTCGTCATGGTAGGGGATATGTGAGGCGCCCCTGTTCATTCCGCACTTCCAGCTTCCAACGGTATTCCGGCCACTCCTAGTCCTTAGGCTCTCTATTATGCACCGCCATTATCTAGTGCACCTTCTGCACGGGGTGCTTTCAGCGTCAATCTATCCGATTAGGCCCGAGCCAGTCTCAGCAGCCACATCCTTCGAGAGCTTGTTTTGAGTGTGGTGACACTCGTCATATGGTAAGGGATTGCCCCAGACTCAGGAGGGGTGCACCTCCACAGACTACTCACGCTCTGCATATTCCACCGGACCCTCAGGCTTCGCAGTCCATGGTCGTCGCACCAGCTACCACCCCACTTGCATAGCCAACTAGAGGTGGAGGTTGGGCAGGTAAAGGTTAGCCTAGAGGGGGAGGCCAGGCCAGATATTATGCTCTTCCTGCCAGGATAGAGGAAGTTGCATCCGAGTCTGTCATCACAGGTATTGTTTCGGTCAGTCATAGATATGCATCAATCTTATTTGATCCAGGATCCACTTATTCCTATGTGTCATCTTATTCTGTAGTTGGGTGTATCCCGTGATTCTTTGAGTTCCATGTTTATGTGTCTACACCTGTGGGAGATTTTATTGTTATTGACCGTGTGTATTGGTCGTGTTTGGTTGTTCTTACTAGTTTTGAGACCAAAGTCGATTTATTGTTGCTCAGTATTGTAGATTTTGATGTTATTTTGGGCATGGATTGGTTTTCTCCCTATCATGTTATTCATGATTGTCACACCAAGACGGTGACGTTTGCTATGCCAAGTCTACCGCGGTTAGAATGGAGAGGTACTTTAGATTATGTTCCTAGAAGGGTTATTTCATTTCTAAAGGCTCAGTGGATGGTTGAGAAGGGGTGCGATGCGTATGTGGCATATGTCAGAGATGTTAGTGTTGATACTCCTATCGTCGAGTCAGTTCCGGTAGTTAGGGATTGACCAGATGTATTCCTGGCGGATCTTCCGGGCATGCCACCCGACAGAGATATCGACTTTGGTAATGATTTATTACGGGTCACCCAGCCCATTTCTATTCCACTCTATCGTATAGCCCCAGTAGAGTTGAAAGAGTTAAAGGAATAATTGCAAGAGTTGCTTGATAAGGGATTCATTCGTCCCAGTGTGTCGCCTTAGGGTGCTCAAGTCTTATTTCTAAACAAGAAGGATGGTTCCATGCGAACATGTATTGATTATCTCTAGTTGAAAAAGGTTACAGTGAAGAACATGTATCCATTTCCACATATTGATGATCTATTTGATCAACTTTAGGGTGCTAGAGTGTTCTCTAAGATCGACTTGTGTTCAGGACTCGGTATGGACATTACAAGTTCCTTGTGATGTCTTTTGGATTGACCAATGCCCCAGCAACATTCATGCACTTGATGAACAATGTATTTCAACACTATCTTGACTCGTTCGTCATTGTGTTTATTGACAACATTCTGGTGTACTCTCGGAGCCGCGAGGATTATGAGCAGCACCTAAGCACTGTGCTTCAGACCTTGAGAGAAGAAGTTATATGCAAAATTTTTGAAGTGTGAATTCTGGCTAGATTTAGTGGCATTTTTGGGTCATATAGTGTCGAGTGAGGGGATCAATGTAGATCCGAAGAAGATTGAAGTAGTGCAGAATTGGCCTGGACCGTCCTCAACCATGGATATTCAAGGTTATCTTGGTTTGGCAGAGTATTACGGTCGATTTGTAGAGAGTTTCTCGTCTACTGCAGCACCTATGATCAGGCTAACCCAAAAGGGTGCTCCGCTCAGGTGGATCGAGGAATGTGAGGAGAGCATTCAAAAGATCAAGACTGCTTTGACTACAGCCCTAGTGTTGGTATTGCCCATAGGTTCGGGGTCTTGTATTGTTTATTGTCATGCGTCGCGTATTGGTCTCGGCGCGGTATTGATATAGGATGGTAGGGTGATTTCCAACGCGGTTAGACATCTGAAGGTGCATGAGAAGAACTATCATGTCCACGACCTCGAGCTAGCAACTATTGTTCATGCCTTGAAGATCTGGCGGCACTATTTGTACGATATCCCTTGTAAGGTCTACACCGATCACCGGAGTTTACAACATTCATTCAAATAGAAGGATCTTAACTTGCGGTAACTGAGGTGGTTAAAGTTGCTTAAGGACTATGATATCACCATTCTATATCATCCCGGGAAGGTCAATGTGGTGGACGATGCCTTGAGTCGCAAGGCAGAGAGTTTGGGTAGCTTAGCATATCTACCAGTAGCAGCGAGGCCATTCGCCTAGGATATTCAGGCCTTGGCCAACCAGTCTGTTAGATTGGATATTTTTGAACCGAGCAGAGTTTTGGCTTGTGTGGTTTCTCGGTCTTCTCTTTATGATCGTATCATAGAGCATATGACGACCTCTATCTACTTGTCCTCGAGGACACGGTTCAGCACGGTGATGCTAAGGAGGTCACTATTGGAGATGACGGTGTATTATTGATGCAGGGCAGGCTATGATTGCCCAATGTAGATGGCTTGCGTGAGTTTATTCTCTAGGAGGATCACAGTTCGAGACACTCCATTCATCCAAGTGCCGCGAAGATGTATCACAACCTGAGGCAACATTATTGGTGGATGAGAATGAAGAAGGACATAGTGGAGTATGTATCTCAGTGCCTAAATTTCCAGCAGGTGAAGTATGAGCATCAGCGGCCAGGTGGATTTCTTCAGACGCTATGGATTTTGTGGTTGGGCTCCCATAGACTCAAAGGAAGTTTGATGCAGTTTGGGTGATTATGGATAGATTGACCAAGTCAGCTCATTTCATCCCAGTGGTGACTACTTACTCTTTGGAGCAGCTGGCTCAGATTTACATTCGCGAGATTGTCAGGCTTCATGGCGTGCCGGTATCTATCATCTCTGACCGAGCTACACAGTTTACATCGCAGTTCTAGAGAGCCTTACAACATGAATTGGGTACTCGGGTGGAGTTGAGTACAGCATTTCACCCTCATACGGACGGACAGTCCGAGCGCACTATTTAGATATTGGAGGATATGCTTCGTGCGTGTGTGATGGAGTTTGGGGGATCTTGGGATCAGTTCTTACCACTTGCGGAGTTTACCTACAATAACAGGTACCGGTCGAGTATTCAGATGGACCCCTACAAGGCTTTGTCTAGTAGACAGTGTCGATCTCCGGTGGGTTGGTTTGAGCCGGGCGAGGCTAGGCTATTGGGTATAGACTTGGTTCAAGATGCTTTGAAAAAGGTTAAATTGATTCAGGACCCAGTTCGTACAGCCCAATCTAGACAGAAGAGTTATACGGATCGGAAGGTTCGCGACGTTGCATTCATGGTTGGGGAGCGGGTCTTGCTTCGGGTTTCTCCTATGAAGGGTGTTATGAGTAGGGGTGTTCATAAAAATTCGAAAAACCGAACCAAACCGAAAATCGAACCAAACCGACTAAAAAAACCGATACTTTTTAGGTTTGTTTTGGTTTTGGTTTTAAATTTTAAAAATCGATCAAATTTGGTTTGGTTTTGGTTTTAAATTTTAAAAATCGATCAAATTTGGTTTGGTTTTGGTTTTAATAAAAAACAATAACCGAAAACAACCGAACCAAACCAACTATAAAAGTAGCTATATAAATTTATTATTACACCTATATATATGTATATTTCTATATAAAGTTTCTGAAATTTTATGGTACATATTAGTCATTTATATTTTTTGTCTAGTTCTTTGCTATTATAAAAATCTAATTCTTTGTCTTCTAGTTTGATTGGTAGTTTTCTTTTGCTAAGTACAAAAATTTATTTCATGTTAAAAATAATCGATTTTTAATTGAGTACTTAAATTATTCATCACTATTTGAGTCAATTATCATCAATATATCTTGTTAAATGATAGATTTTTCAAAGAGCAATTAGTTTGATAGTGTTACGTTGAAAACGCAGTCGCCGAAATATGCATTTGGTAGTATATGTCTCATATTTAAGAAAAAACCAATAAATAACCGAAAAAATCAAAAAACCGACAAAAACCGATCGATAAAAAACCGACTTAATTGGTATTTGAAAAACCGACTTACTTGGTTTGATTTCTTTTTAGGGAAAAATCGACCCAACCCGAACCATGAACACCCCTAGTTATGAGGTTCGGGAAGAAGGTCAAGCTACGCCCTAGGTATATCAAGCCTTTTGAGTTTTTTTCAGAGGGTTGGAGAGGTGGTCTACATACTTGCACTACCACCTAGTCTAACTGCAGTTCATCCAGTGTTTCATATTTCTATGGTTCGGAAGTATCACGGAGATCCGTCTCATGTGTTAGACTTTAGCTCAGTTCAGTTGGACAAGGATCTATCTTATGTTGAGGAGCCGGTAGCCATTTTGGACAGGCAGGTCCGAAAGTTGAGGTCGAAGAACATTGCTTCTGTTAAGGTCCAGTGGAGGGGTCAGCCAGTCGAGGAGGCGACTTGGGAGACCGAGCATGATAAGCATAGCCGTTATCCTCATCTTTTCCTGGTTATGGAGACATTTATAGCAATATTACTGCTTTGCTAGTCTCTTTCAGTAACGTAATGTAAAGTATCTTGAGTTAGGATTCTTGAAGTCATTAGATGATTCAGATTTTTTTTCGTCCTAGGTAATTTGGAAGCAAGAAAGGTTCATGGGCCAACTTTACTAAAAGATATTTGAAAACTTCCGTCGGGGAAGACAATTGATGTAAATGTGATAGTTTCATATTAACTCATAAAAACGCAAGGATGGTAGATTACTGGATGATGATTATGCCAAGACAATCGTAAGATTTATTCTTTCTTTTATTTTCTAAATTGGAAAACAGTTAGAACATGAGAAGTATTTTGGCTTGTGTTCATGTTTCCTTATTTATTTCAATTCTTTGTTGATTAATTGACACACAAAGACATGTCATTTTAAAACATCACTTTTTTTTGGNTAGATCACTGGATGATGATTATGCCAAGACAATAGTAAGATTTATTCTTTCTTTTATTTTCTAAATTGGAAAACAGTTAGAACATGAGAAATATTTTAATTGGCTTTTGTTCATATTTCCTTATTTATTTCAATTCTTTGTTGATTAATTGACACAGAAAGACATGTCATTTTAAAACATCACTTTTTTTGGTGACTTGAATGGATCTTCTTTTGGTTCATATATAAATTCTGTTGAATTTTTGGATCAGTTGAAAGTTTACATAAATTGGTCTTCTATAAATCATTTCTAGATTACCTGAAAGTTTGACTCGACGATATTAGGCATAAACTCCCATGTTACTATGGTTGTCCCAAAGCAAAAATATTGTGTTCCGGACTTTCAAACTTTCAATAAGGTGAACTCCTCAAACTTTCAAAGATGTATGTAGTGCCTATTTCTGTACTACGATTTCCCCCTTTTTGTGGTTTGATGACTCCGTCAAACAAGATGTGTTTTTTTTCCTGTTCATGAATTCCAAAATGTATTTATTATGTATTCTATGGTCATGAAATGGTAAATGAAAGGATGAGCAATAGTGAGAGATCTACTGAGCAACCTCCTCATAGTGTTGCTTGGAAAGGCGATGTATATTCGCAAGACCAGATTCTGGTACATATCCTTTTTTGATAAGGTAATGTAAATTAAAACTTATTTAAACCTTTGTTACACTGTACTGGAATCGGCTTTAGAGATATTTAGCTGTTGTTTTTTCCATAGAATTTGAATATTTGTTGAAAAGGAAGAGTTTTTATCCATCCTTTTTTTTATACTACTACCTATTGTGATGTTTGTGGAATTATTGAACTTCAGTGTTATAGGAGATAGTTCATTTCCAAATAACATCACATTTTATACACTTGTTTCCGTTGATACAAAAATAATTTTTTCAATCTCTAATACTAATTATCACATGTCACTTATACCCAACTAAACTCTTATGTTTCAGAAAATGCTTTTTCAAATTAAAAGTTTCTAATGGAAAACTTTTGTTTGCATGCCTAGTGCACCCAAAACTGAAGTTCTTATCAGAAGAGAGTTATAGTTATTTTATTAACTTTATACATTTGGATTTCTTGGAATTATAGTTATTTTTAAGTTCTTATCAGAAAATAATTATTCTTAAGTTAGCTATAGTTTCTAGAGAAAGTTAATTTCAATTGTTTGTGACACATACAGTATGATTATACCTAAAGTTTTGTCAAGGCCTAATGTGCATAATTTTCTGTCACCTATTTGGGAGCTTCATTAATAACACGTAAGCATAATCTAGTATCTATATTTCAGGAAAAGAATTTGGCGACTATAATATTTGCTAATGAACTTGGGTGCAACTTCTTTTTACTTCTCCAAGCTAATACTCTGCTTTTGATTTTTCGATTTCTTCTCTATCATAACAAAGAAAGAAACTTTCTTTCACTGTTTGCAAATCCATTTTGCTTGCCTATTAATCTTGCTTATAAATGTTAGGTGAGGAGTTGGCTGAAAAGGAATTTGATAGTAATGGAGTCTTCAAGATGTTTTATTACATTATATTTTATTTTTTGACACAATTATTTTATAATTTCAGGTCATACGGTCTGATATTCGATAATTTAACGGGTGGAAGATTTCAATATGATGAAAAGTTGCAGAAATTACTTGAAGACTATCATTTGTCACGATTAGTTATATAATGACATTAGCTATTTAGTTCAAACAATATAAGTTTATTTTTAAAGTTACTGTGGCAGTAATATTTATGTTAGTACTTAATTTTACTTGTTAAGACTTAAGGAGGTATGTTATATTTTTTGAATTAATATTAATATATTTTATTGTTTGGATCATATTCTGGATGAAAGTAGTAACTATTATTAATGGTGGATAAACTATTGCTATTACAACTTGTGACTTTTAGCGTTAATTTAAATGAACGATAAACGAAAAATTTAAGACATTTCTACCAGGGATATTGTAGCCATTATTATTGTTGGAAAACAATTGTTATTAAAGATATTGACTTTTAGTAGTCATTTAGTTTAATATATCAGCCATTAAAATAGACGCTAAAAAGGAATACTATAGCCATTCTAATTGCCACAAGATAATTAACGTTAAATATACAAACTTTTAGCGGCAATTATTTTAAATTTAGCGGCTATATAAATGGACGCTAAATGAGCATAATTAATTGTTTTGGATTGGATTTAGCAGCCATCATAATTATCGCAAACAATTGTCGTTAAAGCTTATGGTTTTTAGCGGCAATAATGCATACCGTTTACCAACATTTGTGACAATGGTTGCTAAAGGCTTTACCGATCCCGTCTTCAGCGGCTAAAGAACAATAGCCGGTAATTATTGTCGCTAATAAACTTTTGTATTGTCGCTAAATCCCCTTTTTGTTTTAGTGACTTGTTCGCAAAATTTGAAATTAATCGGAGTTGTTTTGGTATGAATCAGCGTTGGTTTCGGAATTCGAAAGTTCATAAGTTCATTAGGCTATGCGCGATTTGTGGTTTTAGCATTGTTTGATGTAATTTGAAGGCTCGACTAAGGTCGTATGATGTTTTGGGACTTGTTGGTATGTTTGATTGAGATCCCGGGGGCCTAGGGTGAGTTTCAGGTGGTTAACGGATCAATTTTGGACTTAGAGGTTGGCTGAAGTTTTTTGAAGTCTAAGTATATGGTTTCCTCTTTCGCGGTCGCAACGAAAGGGACGCGATCGCAAAGAGTTGTTGCTGGTCGGTGGTGATTTATTCTTTGCCTTTACGATATTAGGCCCGCGTTCGCGTAGCTCTGAGAGTTTCAGGTCATCGTGGACGCGAGAAGGTTCACGCGTTTGCGTAGAGGAGTGGTCAATTGGGGTATCGGGCTTTACGCCTACATGATCGCGTAGTTGCGCACACATTCGCGAAGAGTCAGGTCGGGTAAGCATCGCGTTCACAGTAGTTTCTTCGTGTTCGCTTAGACTATTTTGGAGTGTGTGATTATTTATTCTTCGCGATCACCACGTAGGTTCCGCAATCGAGATGCATAATGTTTGGGCGGAAACTTAAATATTTTAAAAATGAGGGTTTGAGTTCATTTTCACAATTTGATTTTGGGAGCTTAGTGGGAGGCGATTCTTGAAGATATTTTCAAGGAAGTGATTGGGGTAAGTGATTCTTGCATAGTTTTGGTTAAATTTCATATTTATATCTTTGATTTCAATATTTAATTAGTGATTTGAGTTGAAAATTGGAAAAAATAAAGGAAAGTCCTTAGGCCAAATTTGGGGGATATGATCGAGATTTTGATATCGGATTTGTATAATTCTTGTATGGTTGGACTCGATATTGAATGGGTGTTCAGACTTTATAATTTTGGTCGGTTCCGAGATGTGGGACAGCGGTCGACTTCTTCGAGCGATTTTTCAATTCGTAGCTAAGATCATTATTTCATTATTTAAATTTGTTTCTTATAGTTATATTTATAGTATGAATTGTTTTGGCTAGATTCGAGCCGTTCAGAGTTGGAAAATCGAGGGAAAGACCTTCTAATTGATTGATTGAGCGTGGTTTGAGGTAAGTGACTTGTCTAACCTTGTGAGGGGGAAATTCCTCCTAGTATTTGGTATTTTGGTGATAATTTCATATATGTGAAGGTCGTATACGCAAGGTGACGAGTGCATACACGGGCTAAATATTAAAATTCCATTTTTTGCTACGTAGTTTCTTTTTCATGCCTTAATTGAGTTACTTTAGAACGTTATAGTCATCATGTTTAGCCTAATTTCACATGTCTACTTGTCTTATCTCCTATTTGCAACTTGTATCACATGCTTGGTTGAATTACTTGCTTTTCTTAATTTCCGTATTCATTACTTAACTATGAAAATTCTTTACTTGAAATTGCTATCCTTGGAATATCATTTATTCAGTTGTCATGTTTTGGCTTTCGTGTTATTGTTGAGGTGATTGTTTGGTTGTTCGCACGAGGTTTCTGCCATGCGATTGTTATTGTTGCACGAGGTTTCTACTGTGCCATTGTGATTATTGATAAGCGTACAGTGGTATAAGGTCTGAGTGTTGAAACACATGCGGTGAGATAAGGTGGATTTGATACGCGTGGCTAGTAGAGAAACTACTAGAAGCCATACAGTGTTATAAAGTGGGTTAAAATGAGGGATGCTATTTCGGAAAAATAATTTTCAAAAAACCAAATATATAGGTTCCCGTGGTAATATAAGAAAAGACTGTGATTTGTTTTTACGATTTGGGACTACGAGGAGGTACCTCGGGAGTGCCCCTGTTGATATTCTTTATTTGCTATATTGTTTGGTTTTTGTTTTCTTTAATATGTAAAATTTTTGTTCTCCTTTCGTGTTGTATTAGCTTTCCTTGATTCCATGATGTTATTCCCGTAAATTCTTTATTGTTTACTTCCCTGTCATTTTCATTATATCATATTATCTTTGTCTTGTTTTTTATTTTTACCATTAGGGCCTTGTACCGTTGTGGTGTACACATACTACGCTTCTGTATATATTTTTGTGCAGATCCAGGTACATCCTACTACCTCCGTTCCAGTTTTTGTGAACCTATTTCCTTTTTGATCTGTTCCAAAAAGAATGACCCATTTCTAAATTTGGAAATAATTTTGTTTAAACTTACAATTCTACCCTTAATGAGAAACTTTTATAACCACATAAATACTCTGGGCCCCTTTTTAAATTGTTTAGGACCACAAATTCCAAAAGTCTTCATTTTTTCTTAAACTCTGTACTCAGTCAAACAAGTTTATATAAATTGGAACGGAGTGAGTATCAGCCTCGATATTAGTGCGATGTGTTGCTGCTTTAGAGATTTCAAGGTACACCTGCCCGCGTACGCAGGCCTCGAAGTCCCTCTCTACCATGTTTTTCTTATTTCTTTATGTTTCGATAGACAATGATATATAAGATTGTTTAGCATTGTATCTAGAGCTTGTGGCTTATATCTCACCGGGTTTTGGGAAATTGTACGTATTGAGCTTATAGTCTATTGATGAAATTGTTGAAGTTTTGAAATTTTAAGTTTTTATTTAATGTTTTCGCATATTGTTAGGCTTACCTAGTCTTAGAGACTAGGCCTACCGCATATGATGTTTCCGCATAATTGAGTTTTTATTTGATGTTTCCTCTTCCATCTTCTCTGATAGTGGCTTCACCATGTCTCAATCGTGATTTTAACCTTAAACTTCGATTGAACATTGTTTTTTATTAATCTTCGATTTCTCTTGGGATTTGCGTATACAAAAGATATTCAACTTCATTTCTCTATAATGTGTTAGATTTACTAAGAAGATATTAATGGGTATTCTTTCAAGAATGAAAAATTATAGAGATATAAATAAAGAAGAAATGAAAAAGAAAAGTAGTTTCATAAGAAACAATAGAAGGGAAAATTTTCATATGGAAACCACATGGACAAATGAAGAGGAAAGGTAAAAAAGAATGAAGGGGAAAATTGAGAGGAAATGAAAAAATTAGAATTTTATAAAGAGGGTAACACTAATTAGCGACTTGGTGGGGCCATTTTCACGGGTACTTTCAGCTCCTACATGCATTTTGATGAGTTCTCACATATTTTGCCAAAAAAATAACGATTTTTAAATATATATATATATATATGTGTGTGTGTATATGTGTGTGTGTATGATAATTTAGAGAATTTTTGGGCACGCCAAATAATTTAAATAAATAACCGACAAAAGCATTCACTCTTTATTATGCCACGCTAGAATAGGAGCTAAAATTGGTTTTATATCTATGCAGGCAAGGTGATGGCTTAGATCATAGTAGTATACTCTTTATATATATGCCAACTGCTTAGGGAACCAATTACAATGTTAAAGAATCTCTCCACTCACTAAATTTGATCAATTTTCATCAAAGTCGTCAGGATGCTATTGATCATGTCCCCCTTCATAAGACCTGAAGCTGCTAGTCTTTCCTTTTCAGCAGTAGAAAGGCATCAGTGCTTGTAGCAAAAGCCAAAGCCAAAGCCTCACTACATCTAATTCGAATAGCCATTTTGAAATTTAAGCTCATGAGAGAACATGGTTTTGATATCTCTGTAGGTATGCACGCAGTTTTTCATCTGTAAGACAATAGTCTCAAATTTTGTGCGATTTGTTAAAAAGATTAAAAAAAAAATGGGGGAAGTCAACCTTGTATATGTTTAAATAAAATGTTGACATGGGACATCCACGTACAAACATGTGAAGACGCACCTGCATTAATGATTAGCTTTAATTACACTAAACACCCCTATTATATGATTCAGTTCAAGATAGACCCCCTTTAAAATCAAATACTTACCCCCTTATATTATAAAAAGCCTACGCTTATACCCTCTTTGAGGTATATATTCATAATTAAGTATACTACAATATAATTATTAGAAGTAAATTAAATACAATTAAAACGTTTTTGCGTATATATTTTTATGAAATTTTAAAAAGAAGATGGAACATATTTTGTTGAAATTTTTTATCCGCGCCTTTGATTAAAAAAGAGAACAAATTAGTTTTGAAACATGTATCTTTCGAAACTCATGAATAAGAAATGAATATAATTACTTAGTAAGATATACGAACAATTAGTAATAACTTTCTTGCACTTTAAACTTGTAATTATTCGTATTTTTATTTGATTACTAGTTTTAGGGTACGCGCTTTGCACGTGTTCCCAATGTCAATTAAAAATAATTTGTAAAACAAAATCACATAAGTAGTATTAAACAATATCTTTAACTAATAATAAAAATAAAATGCATAACTTTCTAAACATATATATGTTGATCCCAAATCTAGTCCAATCCTTAGAGTTTTATAAGAATATCTTATGAAAATTATTGTTATTTTTATGCCTTAATACCAAACAAACAAGTAAAAAAATAACTTTTATAACGGTAAGGTTGACCTGTAGCTCCCACAAAAACAATTAATATATATAAGTGAAAACATAAACTTTATAAATGATTAACATTGAGTCAATAATTTATAATAATAAATTAATATAAAAAATATGGGAGCTGCCATTTGTTAGAATATTTGCAAAAAGAAAGAAAAATAAATAACAATAACTTATTTAGAACATATTTAGTCTTATACTATTTCATTCTTATTGTTTTAAGTTTCCGTAAATAACCTTATCGAGCGATATTAATAGCGTCGTTAATGAAGATGTTTTGGAGGTTGCTGAGGTTCCTAACTTTTATGTATCGTAGAATAAGGGGAAAAAATTATAAATGAATTATTTAAATTGTATAAGGTAAACCTAATTAATTTTGATGTCCTAAATATTAGGATTTCTTTTGTAGTCATTCAAATAAGGGAAAATGAATAAGTAAAGTTTAGTTGATGTCTTAAATATTAGGAAAAATAATTAAATGACTATTTTGTCTAGTGGGAACTCTATTTGAAAAGGGTAAAAAAGACGAACGACATATCGATGTAACGACCCGACCGGTTGTTTTGAGTATTACAACCCAGTTTTCCCATTTACTGCTCAAATTGGGCTTTACAGTTGTTGTGTAACTTGCCGGGGCAATTGGTTCGGGTCCGGTGAGGTTTTAGAGTGAATTGGAATACTTAGTTCCGAGGTTTAAAGCTTAAGTTGAAATAGTTGACCAGATATTGACTTATGTGCAAACGGCCTCAGAATTTAATTCTAATGATTCCAATAGCTCCGTATGGTGATTTTGGACTTAGGAGCGTGTCCGAAAAATTATTTGGAGGTCTGTAATGGAATTAAGCTTGAAATGCCAAAAGTTGAATTTTTGAAAAGTTTGACCGGGGGTTGACTTTTTGATATCGAGGTCGGAATCCAATTCTGGAAATTGAAATAGTTTCGTTATGTCATTTATGACTTGTGTGCAAAATTTAAAGTCATTCCGGATTGATTTGATGTATTTTGGCACAAGATATAGAATTTGAAAGTTCAAAGTTTATTAGGCTTGAATTGAGGTGCGATTCGTAGTTTTAGCTTTGTTTGATGTAATTCGAGGCTTCGACTAAGTTCGTATGATGTTTTAGGAATTGTTGGCGTATTTGATTGAGGTCACGAGGGGCTCGGGTGAGTTTCGGGGTAATTTCAAACCATTTCTAGGCCATCTTTAGTTGCTAGTTTCTGCCTACAGAGGTGTGCATCGCGATCACGAACATTTGAACGCGTTTGCGAAGAGCAATCAATAGTTTGGAACCTTGTGAATCACAATCGCGGAAGCTCTTTTGCGATCGCGTTTATGGTGGATAAACTATAGGCTGTCTGGGAAAAGTTTGAAAATTCTCTGTTGCACAGGGCTGCCTTTGGAAGCTTATATTGTCACACCCCTTTTTTCACCTCACTAAACCTCTTTGAAAAAAATAGTGATTTTAAAGCTCAAAAGGGTTTTTCAAATTTGAAAGTAACAAAGTATTGTTTCAAAGGGATTTTCTCAGAGTCGCCACTTGGCATATAATCTCGGTGTGTCAAGTCACCATTTAAGAGCACATTTCCCCTTAAAAACATATTTGACTCAAAACTAGTTTACATCAAAGATTCTAGATAAGGGGGTTCATTTGACTCGAGGAGAAGGTGTTAGGTATTCCCCGAGTCCCGTAAAAATCACAGTTGCGTACATGATCTAGTTGGCTTTTATAGATACTCGAATTAAGGTAAAAACACATAAAGGAAAATAAACACGAGAGAGGCTCGAGGTCGTCCCCGCCTAATAAAGAAAATAAAAGTAAAAATAAAAATAAGAATAAAAATGCTACAAACTCTACGTTCGGCCTCCAATTACAGAATACTACGGGGCATTCCCCGGAATAAAATATCTACAAAGTCGGCATTCCCTGGGTAAATTTAACTAAAAGGGGCGACCTCTCACCTTAAAAGAAACTAAAACACGATCATCCTAAAAGTTTGCCTACCCAAGTATGATCGGCCTAAAGCATGCTCGTAACGAATAATATAATAAGATAAAACTAAACAAATATCCATGTTCTAATTTCTTTCCTTAAGAAAAGTACCCAACCCCACAACCCATATGTGTTGAAACAAGAATATGAACGTAATTCCAATTCCATTTACTTCATCTTAAATGCAAGCCCAATTCTCAAATTAATCACACTGTCCATTACTTTCAACTGCATGAGCAGCCAATCAATTTATTCGGTCAATTTGATGCTTTTGTCGTCCAATTTTAATTCTGAAGCATTGAGCATTTATCTCTAATGAAGCAATATGACAGGGAACTAAAAACTCATTTCAGTCATTAAATCCATCCGAGCGTAGATTAAACAAAAAAAAAAACAATAATCAGAAGAACAAAAAAAAGGGCAAACAAATACTACTAAAACATCATGAACTGAGAAATGAAACATTAACCCCAAAAAAAATCAACAAACAGACCAAGATAGATTAACGAGATTACCGAAGCATGAAATTAAGCCAAAATAGTAAAAGAAAGGGAGAAATAGACCTCGAATAAATCTGAAGTTTGATTATTTGACAGTTTGAAAATGCTAAGCGACGGAACCGCGAACAAGCTCTCCACCGGAAGCCTTTGCCGGAAACCTCACCGAACTCGGCTTCAGATATACTTTGAGAGATTAAACAGATATCGGCTAAGGCCGAAATAAAAGAGAACCGAAGAAAAGTGGCTAACGTTTTTCTTCTCAAAGAAAGCGATGAACCATGAATATTAAAAAAAGTAAAATCACCAACAAAAAAATCGAAAGCTTTTCTCAAAGTTAAAATTCTCTGTTCTCAGTTTTGTATGGGCAATCTCGAACTCCCTTCTCTGCCCGTGACCAATTCCCTTTCCCCCTCGTTATCTCTTCTCTTTTCTGTTTCATTCCCCTCTTTCTATCCCTTCCCTCACTCTTTTTTTTTTGCCGTTTTTTTCTTTTTCTGTTTGTGTGCGTGTCCTCCTCTTCTTGTGGTGTACGACTTCTTTTTCTCTTGACTCTAGGTTGGAGGGATTCCCCTCTCTAGGGTTAGTTTCAGGGTGTTATATTTGATGAGGTACGTAGGCTGGAGAATGAGCCGTCCATTTTGAACCTTTTGGTCAAATTTATGCTTAAAATGGGCTTAATTAACCAAAAGTTTATCCACCTCATATCAACTCTCGCCTATTAAATAAAAAACAAAGATAAAATACTACCAAAATATTAATTAGCCCTACTTAAGTAGAAATAACTATTAAAATAAAACTAACCGTTAAAAAAAAATATTTTTGGTATTCTTTTAAATATTATACTAAAAATAAAAATAGGATTAGATTAAAATCATCGCAAAATTAAAATAATACTTCTACCAAAGATACTAATATTCTTGAAAAAGATATGTAATGAGGTAAAAAACAAAGTGAAACTATTTTTTTGTGTTTTCGAATTTTATGTTCTATTATTAGATTAAAAGTGAAAAATAGGTTAGATCCTATCAAATTAAAAATAAATAAATATTTTAAAAATATTACTTTTAAAAGTTGCGCGGGTCAAAAATTACGTGCTTACATATATCTCGAAATGTATAAGAAATTGGTAGATGAGCCACAAATGAAAGTTATAGCCCTTGGTGTCTAGTTTTCAGAAAGCTAAACTAATTGCAATTTGGCATTTCGTACAAAAAGTTATGACTATTATACTAGAGGTTGTCTAGAAGAGCTGGGCATTTGTTCTTCGCGATCGCGAAGCATTTGCCGCGATCGTAAAGAGTAAATGACTGGACAGAAGATAAAATCGTGGATTTTGGTTTCTTTCTTCTTTTTCGGATTTTGGAGCTCGAATTGGGCGACTTTGGAGAGGAAATATTTTACAAAACTTGGGGTAAGTGTTCTTGACTCCCTTGTGATTATATTCCATGAATTAATATTCATTTTCGGCGTTAGATTATTAATTTTTCAAGAGAAATCGGAGGAATTTCTATATTTCATAAAAATGAATTTTCGAGATTACCGATTCGGAGTCGGATTTGAGTGAAATTAGTATGGTTGAACTTGTAATTGGATGGGTTATCGGATTTTGTGAGTTTCGTCGGATTCCGAGACATAGGCCCCACTGCGATGTTTGAGCTAAATTTCGGATTTTGATGGAAAATTAGCATTTTCTTATGGAATTAATTCCAATAAATTTTATTGACTGAATCAAATTAATTGTGACTAGATTCGAGCCATTTGGAAGTTGATATGCGCAGAATGAAATTTCTGGAGCATTGCTTAGCTTGGTCGACATTGGATTTGGCTTGTTCGAGGTAAGTAACTCTTCTAATCTTGGAGTTGAGGGTATGAACCCTAAATATATGTATTTTGTGAATTGTTGGGAGGTGACGCACATGCTAGGTGACGGGCGTGTGGGCGTGCACTATAGAAATTGTGACATAATTATTTCTGTGGAATTTTATAGTTAAATAATCTTGGCATTTTCCATGTGGTTTTATGTGTTAAAGAAATTGAGCTGAAAAGCATATTAAAAATCATGTTGAGGCTCTATGCCAGTATTATTGGGACCCACAGAGGTCATATTGCTGTGAATTATTGTGTTAAATTGAAAATTCATATTCAGTCATATTCATTTCATTGCATATCATATATCAGTCTTTGTTGTTATTTATTGATACAACATATTATCATTTTGGGCTATTTTCATGACATTGTGAGCCCGAAAGACTGGAGAGATTGATGGGCTCGGGCTGCACGCCGCAGCAGGCCATGTTGGCTATATATATA